>WNHD01005307.1:0-10332 GCA_011057455.1 Ganaspis sp. Gsp50 | reverse complement strand
AGTTAAACAATGAAAATTCACTAAAAACGAAAAATTCACCTATCTTTATCACATCGTATCTTTATTAATTTTAATCAAAAACAGTTTATTCAAGGGTCATTTTTTAGCAAATTTTATAAGCTTTCCAACGATATGTTTAAAATTTATATACCCTAATTTTTAACTGACTTATCACTGTTTAAAGGCGGACATGTTTTTAATACGAATTTTGCAAGTGGTCTCTCAATTTTGGCCGGTAGTGTAGAATGTTCCTTCCTCTTATATTTCATGCAGAATTTAATAATAATTAAATAACAATAATAGGTTTGCATTGCATTGGCATATTCGCCTGTAGTATAATATTCTCACTGCTTTTGTACACTCTACACTTAGTTGTGCCGATAAGGGTAAATGTTGTTGACCTCCTGATAGTGATTGACCATATTGCACAAATTACATAAATTTTAACGAAATATGCGATTTAGTATTTTGTTTTGAACGTATTTTAAAATCTGTATGGTTTTCTGCTTCAGTAGCATTAAAAAAATTGTTAATCGGTTCTTTTTTAATAAAGTAATAAATTATTTTGAAAATAGCTTTCTGATTTTTCAGAAATTGTTTCAATTTGATCTAAAATTGTTAAGAATAGAGGTAATGATTTTTATTTATTTTAAGTGGAGAGTATGGTCCAAAAAATTAATTTTTTTCTTTGCATTTTCTTCTAGCAGAACATCTCAAAAATACTCCACAAATGTATCAAGTCATTTAGAAAAAAAATTTAAATTATAGAGTTTTACATGCATTTTGAATAAAAATGTCCCAAAAATAGTAAACTTCATCCAGTTCCCCAGCTTCGAGGCTCCTTCAAAATACTTCAAAAGTTCCTTCGAGGCATGTTGAATACTTACAAAATAGACAATCTCCCGTTTTTCTAACAACAATTATTTTTGCAATTAACAATTTCTTTTTTTTTATAAATTACATATGCTTTTTTGTTTATTATTGAACAAACAATTATTTCTTATTAACTTTTCAAAATTTTTTAAATATTTCAAAGGCTTCGAAAGTGCCTTCGAAAGCTTCAAGGCTTCTTCAAAAGGCTTTGAAACCTTAAATCAAGAAGCAGCTCTTGCAATCAAATAGTTAATTTTTAATTACAACCTGACAATAATTTATATACTTTATAACTGTAGAACTGAAGATTCACAACACTTCAAACATTTTCCCAAGTTTTTAAAACTAAACGAAAAGTGCCCGAAAATTTAGTGCCCCAGAAAATTTGTATTTTTGAAGTCCTTGGCAGGCATTGAAAAATCTATCCAATCCTTGAAGTACTTGAAAAATATTGGAATGTTAATGGAAAATAGTTGCTTGTTAAATAAAAAACAAAAAAGCATATATAATTTGTAAACAAAACAAATTGTTAGTTGCAAAAATAATTGTTGTTAAAAGAACGGGAGATTGTCTATTTTTTAAGTATTCAATATTACTCGAAGGAACTTTCAAAGCCTTTTGAAGGAGCCTCAAAGCCTCAAAGTTGGTTTTATTTACTATTTTATCAAATCTGGATGCATAATTAAACATTTACATTCAACTTTACCTTAGATGGTCAATCACTGTACTGTTTACCACTATACTACAAGATAGCGCATGATATTAATTTCTTTTTGTCCGGAACACTACAGTAGTGTATTCTGATGTATTTTTGACACCTGAAATTGAATTGGCAGATAGGATTGCCAGATCGGTTCAAATTTTTAGATAACCTCAAAAAAAAAATTCAGTTTAATTTGTGGCGGATTCGAAAATGTATTATTATTATTATCGCGGCGATGTGATATTCGTTATCGTGGCTCCTCATGGCACCTATGGGAAAACTGATATATCTAGAAAAAAAGAACTGATTGAGAAATTTATTTCTCATTCAGGAATATTAAAAATGCGGTTTGACGTTTTGAATTGTTTTGAATCAGATGTAGTCTTTAATCGGTAATATCTATCATTTCACTAGTTTATAACGTTTTTATTTAAATATGTCTCTTTCATTTTCGAAAAAGTGCCATAAGGTGCCACAATAACGGCTCCTCTTGGGTATATGAATCCTCCAAGGTGTGTTAGTAGCTATAAGTTATTGAATCTTTTATCCCTCATTACAAAGGAAATTTTAGTAATATTACTTACGATTTTGATTGAACAAACAATTTAGATGCTTTGACAAATTTGGCACAAGAAGAAATAATTTCTATAATTTTGTAAAGGTTTTAAGGACTTATTAATTTGTATTGGGAATCAATTATGAAAATAAGTAAAAGTTATTATAAAATATCTCATTTTCTAATTCAGCTTTTCTTTTGTTAGGTTGTAGTGCTAAAAGACAACGGATGTAGCCCTTGCAGTTGCCGAAAATTTTATGTACCTAGATCATGTTCCTGAAAATGTATCTGATGCAGATGACGATTTTCATCTTGATAATGAAAATATAGATGACCAAGAGTCAGATGCTGAATCAAGCGAAAATAATTACAAAGATGATGTTCCTGATAATATTAGGAAATGTGCAATTGCAGAGTATTTTTTATTTCTGAGAGGATTTACACGCTGTACAAATGACGACGTACTTGAAATGTTAAAATAATTGAATAAAGTAGTGAAAAGCTATGTCAGATATTACTTGCAAAAGGTTCAAAACATATTACAGGAAGTTGGCATAGATTTGAATAATATTTTTAAAATTTCGGAAGTACTCCCAAGATGGTTAGAGAACGGATTATACGGAAATATTCTCAGTCGCCCTAGAGAGACAAAAGAAGGCAAAACAAACCTGTTTGGAAGGCAGTTATTTCAAAGAACATTCCTACAGACTGCAAAATCCTGGTTGCAAGTTAATAAAATTATTTTACGATGAGGTGGACATGTGTGACTCAGCTGGTTCTAAATCTTCTTCAACAAATAAGTTGGGAATGTTCTACTGGACTGATGTGGACATTTCTGTAGCACATCGTTCTCAATTGAAATTCATCAACTTGCTATAGGTATAGTACCAAATCCACACATAAATCGATATGGCATTAACTCCATATTAAGACACATTGTCAATGACTCCAAAAAATTGGAACTTGGTATTGAGTTAGAAAATAACACGAAAGTGAAAGGTTGCACTTGTTGCTTGCTCTGTGACAGCCTGGCTTCTTACCAAATGTGTGTTTTCCGCGAATCATTTAGTGCTAATCATCCATGTAGATACTGTACAGCATCAAAAGAACAAACCAGAATAATGGTGAAAGAAGATTCCCTTTTGCTTCGTACACCTGAAGAACATGATCGTATGGTTGCAGAAATTGAAAATGCAGATGAAAGGCAAAGAGCAGAGTTAATGACGAATTATGGTATCGGTAGAAAGAGTGTCCTAAATGAATTAGAAGGATTCCATGTCACTACTTCAGCACCACCCGACTTAGTACATGACGACCTAGAAGGTATTTGTATATTAACTACAAGATTATTTCTAAAGGAAATTTGTTTTGATTAGAATAAAATGACGCAGGATCAACTTAACCAAAGAATTCAAAATTATGACTACGGTTATTCTGGTTTAAGTTTCAAACCTTCTCCAATAACAAGAGCTCAGGTATTAGATCAAACTAAGGGATTCAAGCAAAATGCAAGTCAAATGGCTCAGCTAGTTACAATGCAACCTCTAATTGTAACAAATTTCATTCCGCATGATTGTCCTTTCTTGCAAAACTATATTAAGATGCTTGAAGTTATGGCAATATGCAATGCAGATGAAGTATATGTTTCCTTCCTTCCTTATCCAACTGGAGCCATCGCAGAATATTTGAAAGCCTTTCAGAATTTGTCTGGAACTCACCTTACACCAAAACAACAAAGCATCAATATTTTAAAAGAATTGCTCAATTCTTACGAACATATAAAAACTTACCTCTAACACTGGCAAGGAAACATCAGTTATATCAGTGCTATATTCAAAGAGGAGATATGGGGAGATTAATTACAACAGGACCAAAGACATGGAAACCAATCAATACTCTCTCGTTCAAACAATTAATCGCCAATGTACTTAGACTCCAAACTGCAGCTTGGGTAAAAATTAATGGTATTATGTACGGACCAGACAAATGTGTTCTAGTGGTAGCATATAATAAAGAGAAACTACCCCAGTTTGTATCGTTGAACACGACTGTTATAAAAGATAACTCTCCTAAGTTTGTATGTCAAAAAATCAATACTATTGGTCATAACATGTATGTAATGGCGTATGAAGTTGAAATAGATAAAAAAGCTTATATGATTCTGATGATTGAGGATTTGCTGTGTTTAGAAGTTCATCGCACACATAACTGGAAAGGCCGCAAAATGATCACAATTAAAACAGCATTGGGCAGATTGCATTAATGAAGAAACAATTGCTAGAGCTTAACGACATATATAGAAATACCATTGCCTTTTCGAAAGCTACAAAAGATATTTCCCACCTTCAATTAAAAAAAAATCCTAATAAATATTTTTTATCCAAATATTTGTAAGTTGAAAAATCACTTTTCTTGAGACAATAAAAAAATAACGCTTTTTAATGAAACTCGATTACTTTTATCTAAAATACCTAAAATCACGTCTGTCTTCCTATTTATACTCAATTTGAAAAATAAATTTTTTTTCGTACCCAGCAAAAACTTTCATGCTTAAGTGGACATGGAAAAATACAAATAAGTTATAAGAAATCATAAACTACCATAAAAGATAACCTCTACTAAAGGTACTCAATATTGGGAATTGTAGATTGCTCTAAGCTCAATAAAGATTTATTTTCGTAAATGTGACTAACTTTAGATAAAGAGTAAACACTGAAAAGAAACCCCTCTTTACATTATTCAACTATTGTCACTGCAAACTGCACTAATTTCAATAAAAAAATTTTCTCCCAAACGTCACTAACTTTAGGTACAAGAGTCTACACTCCAGAACAACTACCAGTCAGTAGCAACCATAAACTACACCCAAAAACTACCCATTTCGACATTATTCAAACTTTTGTAACTGTCGATGGCTCTAAGTTCAATAACCAATTTTTTTTGTAAACGTAACTGACTTTAGATACAAGTGTGTACACTTAGTTGTAACTACCAGTCAATACCAACCATAAACTACACCCAAAAACTACCTATTTTTACATTATTTAACCATTAACATTGTAGATTGCTCTAGATTCAGTAAAGAATTTCTTTCAAGTATGTGACTAACTCTAAATGCCAAAGTGGACATTCAAAAAAAACTATCAGTCAATAGCATCCATAGACTACACCCAAAAACTACCCATTCTTAGATCATTCAACTATTGTCATTGTAGATTGCTCTAAATTCAGTAAAGACTTTTTTTCGAGTATGCGACTAACTCTAAATGCCAAAGTGGAATTCGAAAGAAACTTTCAGTCAGTAGCAACCATAAACTACACCCAAAAACTAACCATGGTTTAATTATTGAACTATTGTCATTGTAGATTGCTCTGGATTCAGTAAAGAATTTTCTTCGAGTATGTGACTAGCTCTAAATGCTAAAGTGGACATTTATAAGAAACTACCAGTCAATAGCAACCACAAGCTACACTTGAAAACTACCCATTTTTAGATTATTAAACTATTGTTATTGTAGATTGCTCTAGATTCAGTAAAGGTTTTTTTGCGAGTATGTGACTAGCTGTAAATGCCAAATTGGACATTTAAAAGAAACTACCAGTCAATAGCAACCATATACTACACTTGAAAACTACCAATTTTTAGATTATTCAACTATGATCATTGTAGGTTGCTCTAGATTCAGTAAAGAATTTTTTTTAGGTATGTGACTAACTCTAAATGCCAAAGTGAACATTCAAAAGAAACTAGCAGTCAATAGCAACCATAAACTACACTTGAAAACTGCCCATTTTTAGATTATTCAACTATGGTCATTGTAGAGTTAACTTTTCTCAAATTGTATTAAATAAATGTTTTCGGGAACGTTTTTTTGTAAAAAGCAAATGATATGTTTGTAATAGAACGTTCTTTATTCTATTTTTACGAAATTCTGAAATTTTATGTTTATTTATATAGAATCTATTCATTGGACAACTAGATTTGTTTAAACAATCAAAAATGGTTTTTTTGTGAGAAAAAAAGGAATTTTAGAAATGGTATTAACTTTATTCTATTCTGTCAAAAGTCTGAAATTTTATGTTAATTTATATAGAAGTTATTCATTTTTTAACTAAATTTGTATAAAGAATTAAATTGGTTTTTGCAAGTGGTATGTAAACATGTTAAAAGATATGTCATATTATTATATTAAAAAAATCAATTTTGTATTTTGTTTAGCCTTGAAAATATCCAAGTATAAATTGGACTACATTTGTTTAAACAATTAAAATGTTTTTTTTTGTGAGAAAGAAAATAAATTTTAGAAATGGTATTTATTTTATTCTATTCTGTCGAAATTCTGAAATTTTATATTTATTTATATAGAAGTCATTCATTTGTTAACTAAACTTGTTTAAATAAACAAAATGATTTGTTTGTGAGAAATAAAAGAAATTTTAGGCATGGTAATTACTTTATTTTATTCTGTCGAAAATCTGAAATTTTATGTTTATTTATATAGAAGTTATTCATTTGTTAACTAAACTTGTTTAAATAAACAAAATAATTTGTTTGTCATAATATTAAGATATGTCATAATATTAAGTTAAAAAAATCAATTTTATATTTGGCTTAGCATTGAAGGTATTCATTTATTATTAATTAAATTTGTTTAAATAAACATTTATTTTATTCCCAAATTTGTTTAACTTATTTAAGGAACATGAATATTGTTTAATTATGTCGATTATATTGCTATTCACCCATACCACTAGAGAAGTTAAACAAACTCATTTCTATCCGGTATATTCTGAAACTATCCACTGCTTTCTCAATATATCCACCGTTTTCTAAAACTATCCACCACTATTGGCATTTACCCACTACTACCTGATTCTATCCTGCGTGTTTCGATTCTATCCTCCACCCAGTTATCCACTTTTTTTTCTGTGTGGCGGAATATTCAAATTAATAAAAATGTAGAATTTGGTGAACCTTTACCTCCAAATTTGCCGACAAAGGAGGTTTTAATAAAGACCAAAGAAGAAGAAATGAATCGTCAGTTAGGTCTAACAAGTTCTGATTCTATTTATAATTTAAGAAGAGCAAAGTATGAGTCGTTAAAGGGAATCATCACAAACATTGGAATAGATCCATTTTATTGTATTGGTTGCCTGAACAACTTGCTTTTCACAGATTTATTGACAACGAAGATAAAAAATATACCATGACTGTTGATGCAACCGGTGGTATAGTTTTTAAAATACCAATATCTAGTGCAGACAAAGCTTATGACTCAAAAGTGCAACATAAAAAGAGCAGATATATCTTTCTGTATCAGGTAAAATGCATATCCGAACTAGGGAACATTTGTTTATATCAGATGCTATCTGCAAAGCACGATGCATCATTTTTGTCTTTTTTCTTTTCGGAAATCTTACGAGCTGTTAAACGAAAACCAGAGATGTTTATTACTGATTTTAGTAAAGCATTGCTCATTGCCCTCGCTCGTGTATATGCTCATTGTGATGATTTAAAAGAGTATTTAAAAGTTTGTTTCACTATTCTTGTAACTCTCGAGTCTAAAAAAAAACCAATAAAAAGACTGACAAAAAAATTGCAGATATTTTGCCGAAATGTTGCCTGACTCTAGATATAAATCATTTCGTCGCTTAAATATCCAGATGGAAGTGCTTAAAAAAGAAAAACACAAAAGTAAAACAATTTTACATTCGTTCTCTTGCCCAAGTATTTCAGATGACTGATTTTACGAAAGTTACTGAAACTCTTTTTTCCATTCTGGTTGTCAGTATGAGGGAACATGTTGGAATCAATGACAATAATAAAGAATATGAATCTCAAGAACACTTTGCAAAAGTAAAGAATTTAATTAAAGGAGTTGCGGACATAAAGGAGCAAAATTTTGAAAAAAAAGTGTCGTTGATAATGAAGATGAAAATGACGATTCTGAAAATGGGCTTGAAAAACCTGAAAGCTTGCTTGAAGATCTAGATCAAGCTTTCTGCGAGTGGATTGAATGGTCTAAATTACTTTATTCCAAAGCTAAACAAATTGGATCTACAACTTCGGGTGATAGTGTTACTAATTTTAACCCGTTTTTCAATCCTGAGGCAGGCAAAGCATTAAAATTCCTCATGTACTATCTTCCTCTTTGGACGGGAGTAATGTTTCCACATTTTCAAATTGATTCTAACACAGCCAGAACGTCGTCCACAGTAGAGGGAGAATTCTCAAAATTGAAAAATCAAGTGTTTGATAAACTACCTCTTAAAGTCGATAAATTTGTTCCTATACACTGTGAATACTTAAGCGGTGAACTAAAAGAAGCTAGAACAAAAATATATGAAGTAGAACACACAAGAGAAAAAAGTGCAAATATTGGAGTCAAAAGTGTAAAAGTTTCATCTTCTATTTACAGATCATTATCAAAAAGCGAAAACTGAAAAAAAAAGAACCAGACAAGTGAAAGCTGTGAGAGTTCTACTTCTGAGGATACAAATAGTAGTTCTGGCTCTACCAATGAAGACACTGAGGACAGTTTAAACGAACAGAACGAGACTGCAACTTCCGGTTTGAATGACTCTGATGACAATTTGACTCCCAACGAACGCAACGAGACATTAAGTTCCGGTACAGACACTAGAATCAAAAATTGCAATTTTTCAAATAACTTTGACCTCACTTATGACTGATCTGTTGATGAAAAAGTGGTAAAAGAAAACACTTCTGAACCCATAAATGAGGATGAAAGAAAGAGGAAATGTACATTTAATGCACTTTATCCCCAGGAAGTGAAAAAAAAAGAAAAACAACTACACAACTATGTGCCCGGAAAGGGATTCAACAAAAGGAGTAGTAAATATTGAAATTCCTATTCTGAAAAATGGTAGCATGCGCGAAATGCTCCATTTCCGAAATAATTGACATGTAGCAATTACAGAAATTTGCGGTTTTGATTGCAGTGTACTGCTAGCTGTGCATGGCATTGCTACAAGTCAAATTTTTCATGAATCTGTCAAAAAATCAGAAAATGTTTTTGTGAAATAGTGCTTACAAATTTTAAGAGATGGAGATATTAATCAAAAACATTACATTAGTAGGTACGAAATATTAAAAGGTGTTCCAATTATCACCACATTAATAAACACACACAAATTAAAGAGTTATAATTGCAGAAGTAATGTGGCACATTTGTCAGAATATTTGTTTAATGGAATGCCTCCTTCTCATACAGTGTTAAAAGAATGCTCCAATTACAACTACAAAAATATTAAAAAGAACGTCCACACTCCTATTAACGTTGAAATTCTATTAAAAAATGGTAATAATCGCGTTCAAATGTCTATAGATGACATTCGGAAAGATCTTGTAGGATCATGTCGAAAATGTCGAAAAGATCTTACAATAAAAAGCCTCACATTTTAATGGACTTGTCTTTGACCACTGATCCCACTTACTTAAAAAATGTTGAAAATATCATTCCATTTTATTTACAAAGCTTTGATAAAATGGTGACTGTGGACAAAGATACGTACTCCGTTGCTGGCGCAGTAAACTATTCCCAGTTCCGAAACGAAAATAACGGTCATTACACAGTCTTCATATTTAATGGTCAAAATTGGAAACAATATGATGATATTGACCAAAATTTCAAATAATGACCGAATTATTACCATGACGGTGAAGTTCACAACGTTTATGATCAACGAATTTTAAAAACACAATTTTTGCTAAATTCGGAAGTAAAAAGCTTAAAAATACTTTTTCAGATGAAAATCAATAAATCAGTAATAATAAATATATTTTCAACCCAATAAAGCAATCCCTAACCCCTAATTTCAAAAAAGTTGTAAATATTGATATTTTCAGACAAACACTTGATGTTATTGATAATTATGCCACATTATATTACAAAAAGAACAAATAACGTTTTTCTCTTTACATAGGGTCAAAACTAACCCCTGAACAAAATACCAAAATCAACCCTTATTTTTCAAAAAATTTAAAAAATTTGATATTTTCTTTAGGCACATTTTTTTATTGTCAAAAATAACAGCAAATGTTATCACGAATTCAAAAAAAATTAAATTAACCCTAACCGAGAAGAGGAACCACCCCAAAATTAACCCCTAAGTTTACAAACCTTGAAAAAAAAGATATTTTCAGACAAACACTTGATGTTATTGGTAATAATGAAAG
>WNHD01005306.1:0-16810 GCA_011057455.1 Ganaspis sp. Gsp50 | reverse complement strand
ATATTTGTTAAAGGATATTTATTAAATGATTTTTGTTAAATGATATTTTTTAAAGAATATTTGTTAACAAAGATTTGTTTGCTAATTGTTGATTAATTATCATTATCTACTTAATTAGACAAGATCTAATCAAATAATGGGAACGAAAGAGTATTTTAATCTTATCTTGTAACTTGTTGAAGAGACCAGTTAACTAGAATCAAGATTGAGACTTGAAGATGTTTGACAAGTGTTTTATGAGCTGATAACTGATAACAAAAGCAAATAATTGATTTGAGGGATGAAAAAAAATTGATTTATAAAGTTTCCAAAGTTGATGAAACTTTTTCAAACTTTTTTCCAAAGTTTAATTGATTTAATATGTGATGGCAGTTTATAGTTGATGAGGGATTGGGACCCATCTGCAAGATTCATCTCTTTGACAAAGACAACACTGGTCAAGATGATCCACTCGGCAGGTATTAGGAAATTGCACAAAATTTCGAAAAAAAATGCATTGATTCAATTTTAGACTAGATTATTGTTTACCTACCCCCCAAATTCAAATTTAGATTCCACAATTTCATGCACGATGAATTTGTAAAAGTCTGTTAAAAATTACCCTTGACTGTTCAACGTTTTGAAAAAAAAAAGATTTTCGTAAGTATATCAAAAATCCTTACCAAGAAGATTTCTTTTCTTTCTATAAACTTGCCACACTGAGACCAAATTTTTAATTTACGTTTAATTTGTTTAATTTGATTAATTTTATTTGTAATTTTATGAATAAATTACATTTTGTTGATGAACGAATTACGTTCTGTTTATAACAATTTTCAATTGTTGACACTTGAGTTTATTAAAATATGATTTGAATAAATAAATTCTCTTTATTAAAATATGGTTTGAATAAATAAATTCTCTTTATTAAAATGTGCTATAAAGCAATTCTTTTTATTAAAATATGCTTTGAATGAAGCAATTCTTTTTATTAAAATATGCTTTAAAAGAAGCAATTCACTTTATTAAAATATGCTTTAAATAAAGCAATTCTTTTTTTGTTAAAATATGCTTTATAAAGCAATTCTCTTTATTAAATTATGCTTTATAAAGCGATTCTCTTTATTAAATTATGCTTTATAAAGCAGAGTCTGTTTAGAAAGTAGCTTGCTTTGTTAATTTATTGCGTTTTGCATGTAAATATTAATTTAGACTGAAAATAATATTGTACAGCATTTTTACGGCATGTTGTGTGCTTTTTTATTTGCAAGAATTTAATCTGCTCGTTTAAACACTCGAAGTGTAATTCCTACACGATTTTTTAATTTGTTTCCTTTTTCTTTGTGATTCCATCTATTTTATTTACATTTTATGTTCAGGTTTATTTACACCAAGTTTTTTATGATATTTATAAATATTCCCTTTATTTATAATTTGATTAATGAATTTTTTACATTATTCAGGGCCACAATCGAAGTTAGTCGAGTCAAGAAGAAAGGAACTATTGACACAGTAAGAAATGATAAATAAATAATTTTTTTTTTAGAATAACAATAAACCAAGAAAACTTTATATCAACAATAATTTTTATTGGTAATTTTCATTTTTTAATAATTTTTGTATTTTATTAAATTTAAATTTAAATTAAAAAAATTGAATTTAAATTAAAATTAAAGATGTAAATTTAAGTTAAAATTTAAAAATATAAATTTAAGTTAAAATTTAAAAATGTAAATTTAAGTTAAAATTTAAAAATGTAAATTTAAATTAAAATTTAAAAATATAAATTTAAATTAAAGTTTAAAAATATAAATTGAAATTGAAATTTAAATCCATTTTAAATTATTCTATTATTTCTGTTTAATGTATTATTGTTCTATTTCATTTATATTGTTATGGTTTGTTATTAACCGGTATAATTTATTATTTTTTGACATTTTATTCACTGTATTGTTTTTTAATTTTGTAGTGGATTTCCCTGGAGTTGGCGAAACATGGAATGGTCCATCTGAGACTCACTTGGCTCCAACTTTCGAACAAAATGTCCGATTTACCTGCAGTAAGTTTAAAATTTCAAATTTTCAAATTACAAATTAGATTCTAATCTAAAAGTTTAATTAAAAATAAATATAAAAAAAACAAAACAAAATAAAAATTCACTAAAACTTTTTTTTAAGACAGTGTCTCCTTAAATATATTCAGTTATTTTTATAATTAAAATGTTAATTTCTAAATGCTTTTAAATACTTTTTTTGTGTTCTTTATAGAATGAAATAAATTATTAATATTTTCAGGCTTTGAAGGAAACCCAGCTGCTGAGAGTGACGTCAATGAGTACCGCAGTTCTCATTTTATACATCGATTCTGCGAAAAATTTGCCAGTTAGTTTTGATTTTTAACTAAATCGTCTTGTTCGTTCTCTTCAAATTTGAATCCATTAAAATGTATATCTTGGCATTTGGAATTCAAAATTGATTTTAAATTTAAAATTGACTTTAAATTTAAATCTTCTTTTTTGTAAAGAACCAATGAATTTTCAGTATATTCGAGGAAACAAGCAGCCGGATGTTTATCTCGAAGCAAGTCTCGGCGGCAAGACGGAAAAAACCTCTTCAATTTTAAGGTCCTGTGATCCAGTTTGGGAACAAGGATTTACTTTTCTGGTTGCTAATCCGGAAACTGGGACTATGACTTTAAAGGTGTGCAAAAATACCGTTAAATGTACGAAAATATTGTCAATTGGAAGATAGAAAAGAATAAAAAAGAATAGAAAAGAATAGAAAAAAATAGAAAAGAATAGGAAAGAATAGGAAAGAATAGAAAAGAATAGAAAAGAATAGAAAAGAATAGAAAAGAATAGAAAATAATAGAATAGAAAGAAAAGAAAAGAATAGAAAAGAAAAGAATAGAAAAGAATAGAAAAGAATAGAAAAGAATAAAAAAAAATAGAAAAGAATAGGAAAGAATAGAAAGAATAGAAAAAAATAGGAAAGAATAGGAAAGAATAGAAAAGAATAGGAAATAATAGAAAAGAATAAAAAATAGCAAGAAGTATAAACTATAAAAAATATAAAATAGCAAAAAATGTAAAATAGAAATAAATATAAAATAGCAAAAAATATAAAATAGAAAAAATTTAAAATAGAAATATTTTCGTGTATGGAAGAAATGTAAGAATTAAATTAATCGATTTTACAGGTAGTTGACGAAAAGTCTGGAATGATGATCGGAACAACGAATTTCAATATTTCCACTTTGCTAGATAAAGCTAATCTGGAACTGAAACAGTCACCGTTTGATTTGGAGCAATCTGGAAGAGAAAGCAAATTAATAATGTCAATGATTTTGAAGGTTGGTCCTGATATTGGAAATTTAAATTCTTCGCTTGTAATTCTTTCAATTTGAATCTTTTGTTCGAATCGGATTCAAATTGTATCTCTAAATTTGGATTTGAATTTTAAAAATAAATGTAGGCTTTGGCTTTTAAATTTGTTAGATTTTAAATTTTTACATTCTTTGATTTCAAGTTTTAAATTCTTCTAAGAATTTAAGTTATTAAGAAGTTAAGTTATGAATTCTTAGAATTTAAGTTATAAATTTTTAAATTTTAAGTTATAAATTCGTAGATTTTAAGTTTTAAATTTCTTAGCTTTGGATTTTGAATTCTTGTTTCTCACATTCTTTTGTAATTTTTAGATTTTGAAATACGAATCTCCAAAAACGTCTTCTGACGACGAGGAAGAACCTGATTTTGTAGAATCTAATTCAAAAATTGAACGGCAAGGATCGACGGTTAATAATTCCTCCAGCAGTGGTAAGTTTTTTTTATATTTGATCGTAAAATTTATTTTTTTTCAAAAATCAGTTATTGATAGTTCAATAATATTATTTATTTATATTTTTTTACTACTATTTTTTTCTATTGCTCTTTATTAATGAATAATGATTCTATAAGTTTCGTATTGTTATATTATTTCTATTATTTTCTTCAGAAAAACATAATTGCTGTTTTTTGCAGTTCCGCCGAGTCCGTTAAAAAAACAGCCATCGAAAGAATCTTTGCAGAGTTGTGGGAGCACTACTTCCGGAGTAGGAGTCACAAATATTCCAACAGTTCCGGAAGTTCCCACACCGATTTCAGAAGAACCTGTAATTCTAGAAACAGCTCCTTCGCAAACTTCCGCCCATCCGAATCTTGTTCATAGACACCCAAGTTTTACTTCTTCCTCCGGAGATTCAAAACTCGGAAGAATACAACTTACTTTACAGTACAGTGAACCGAGACAAAAACTTTTCATCCACGTTCATAAAATTGCGTACGTTTCCATTTTTAACTGAAAATTACTAAAATTACTATTCGTTATTATAAAAGTTCTTTTTTTTAATACTGTTTAATTCTATTTATTCTTGTTTGTTTTATTAGTCATTATGTTTATTTTTTATTTTATTAGTTCTTATTTTTGGTTATTTTTAGTTTTTATTTTTAGTTCTTATTTTGAGTTCTTACTTTTAGTTCTTACTTTTACTTTTTATTTTTAGTTTTTATTTTCAGTTTTTATTTTTAGTTTTTGTTTTTAGTTTTTATTTTTAGTTTTTATTTTCAGTTTTTATTTTTAGTTTTTGTTTTTAGTTTTTATTTTTAGTTTTTGTTTTTAGTTTTTATTTTTAGTTTTTATTTTTAGTTTTTATTTTTAGTCCCTATTTTTAGTTCTCATTAGTTACCTTGTTCGAATTTATTTATTTGCCTTTACTAAAAATTGTTCCCGATTTCAGAAACTTACCACTGCCGCAAAACGATCCTCACAATATTCCGGATCCCTACGTGAAGCTTTATCTACTACCGGATAAACACAAGGAAACAAAACGAAAAACAGTAGTTGTAAAAGACAACTGTAATCCTACTTTTGACGAGAAATTCGAATATATTGTTTCCCAGGGTGACATAAACAGCAAAACATTGGAAATTTCTGTTTGCACGCAAAAAGCTTGGCTTTCGACGGGAAACAATATAATGGGCCAGATTCACATCGATTTGTCCAACATCGACTTTTCTCAACCAGTCACCTCTTGGTTCGACTTGAAACCAGAAATTAAAGACTAGAGCTGGAGGCGTAGAAGAGGGAGATTTTTTCTTTTGTACAGACTTTTCGATCCGCGCAAGAGACAAAAATAATTCTATTTTATATGAATTATTATATTAGATTGAATGCTAGATTATTTAAATAATGACTTTTCTATACGAATTTTTTAAACTATTTACACAAATTTTACAATTATGAATAATAATATTATAATATGAATAATAATATTATTTTTATGTTAATTTTATTAACATAAAATATGTTATTATTAATTTTTATGTTATGTTTTACTTTTTAATTCAATATATTTTATTATTATTATTTATACTATTTCGTCTAGTAATTTGGCGTTTATTGTATGCAGCTAACGTGCTTTGCTTTAATTGTACTAATATTGTAACTATTTTGTAAAAATCTTTTAAAAATCTTTCAAAAATTTAGATCTGTTTAGTTTTAAGATTATAATAGTTAACAGATGCTGGATCTTTTTATTTTTAATACAGAATATACGCTTTGCCAGATATTTGTATTTATAAACGGCAACTAAACAGTGTGATATACCGGAAAGTTTTTTTTATCGCTTTTTGTACTTTTTGAGATTTGTCACATAAACACTGTTACGATTTTATTGCACAGTAATGTTTTAAAATCTTCTGAATTTAGATGTAATTTTCATCACGCTCTCTCCACTCTCTACGCAATTCATGAATAATGTTAAGCCTCACGGGAACAACTCACAAATACCACCAAAACTTTCCGAGTACTTAAAGTATTAATTATAATAAATTGTATGTACTGAAAAACGAAAAATGTACACTAAAACACGAGAAATATACACTAAAAGGAATAAATGTACGACAAAAAAGTTTTGAATCAAAACACAAAAAAAATATGCTTAAAATTAAAAAAATATGCACTAAAAAAAAGAAGGAAGTCTGCTAAAAGAAAAGGTTTAAAAATCGAAAAAATTATATATTAAAAAGGAATTAATTACTAAAAAGGATAAAAATAAAAGGATAAAGATGAAAGGATAAAGATGAAAGGATAAAGATGAAAGAATAAAGATGAAAGAATAAAGATAAAAGAATAAAGATAAAAGAATAAAGAAAAGAATAGATAAAGATAAAAGGATAAAGATAAAAGGATAAAGATAAAAGAAAAAATATAAAAGAATAAAAGATGTTCAAGACGAAAAAATCGTGCAAGTCTAAGATGAATTCAAAAGTTTGTCTATTCATAATATTTACTAAACATTTTTTAGAATTTTAACTACACTAGGTTATGAATATAATTTCTAATCAAAAGCTTGTTAATAAAGATTTATATTAGTTGATAAGAGCGATTTAAAGTGCGTTGTTACATTTATACTCCTGTTTAGATTACAATTACTCTAGATATATTGCATAATAATTTACTGTTATTTACTTTGGAATTAAAAATAAATTGCTGAAAATCTTATTAGTCTGCAGTCTTTACAATGAATTTTTATATTTTTTAAACGCGAACTCTTTTTACAAAACGAATTTTTTTGAATGCGGATTTTGATTTAAATACCCTTTTGTTAAAAACCGACTGAAAAATTGTTTATAAATGTATGTTAATAAATTATTATTTTAATAATAATAATTATTATTTAATTTGAAGGGTAATTTAACAATTTACTGAGTGATAAATTCATCAACAATAAATCATAATTATTATTATTATGGGTAGTTTAATATATTATTATTATAGTTTAATATATTATTATTATAGTTTAATATATTATTATTATTATAGTTTAATACTTTATTATTATTAAATGAAATTGTAGATTATTATTATTAATTACTATTATCTAATTTATGTTAATATAGTGAAAATAGATCAATATAACGAACTATAGAATAAGATAAAAATTTACGATTTATTTATTTAATTTACATTTTTAACGAAAAATGTACGCTTTTTAAATGATCATTATTTTCTTTCACGCAAAGTCGTTTCCAAGGAAACCTCGATAAATAGATATAATTTCACACGTTGCTGTTCTTCGCTTTTTTCTTGTCGAAATTAATTGAAAATGTTTTTCATTGTTTACTGAAGGATAATTTTTTATAGAAAATTGTTTCTTGAAAAAGAATTTGCCAAAAAATGCATCGTGCTCCACCTTTGCCTTGTTTGCCGGGCTTCAATTTTGACACAAAGGTGAGTTAAATAAATAATTATCTTGTAAATTTCGTAATTTAATTATTTTGTTTTTTTTTTAGATTGGGAAAACTAGATTCCATAGGAGGCAGCTTTTTGATAAAATCCACGATGGGGTTTATTATCTCGCAGAAAAACCGTATTTTGCAAAACACAGTCTTTATGCAGAATTGTATGCTCCAGGAGAAGTTAAACCTCCGCCTCCTTGGCTCACATTTGATGGACAGGTGCACTTTTTTAATTAAACAAAATCGATGCATTTTATTTTAATAGCGAAAGCAAAATTACTAGTTTAATTAAATAAAATAAAATTGTTTAAATAAAATTGTGGACAAATATAAATGGATATATGAATTGTGAATTAAATTTTATGAGTAAGGACATTTTTTAATTCTGTTTTAATGGTAATTAGATATATTCCATTTGGATGGTGAAATTGATAATTTGAATACAATTCAATAATTGTCATGGAATTCAATAATTGTCATATAATTCGAGAATTGTAATAAAATTCAATAATTGTAATAAAATTCAATGATTGTCATAAAATTCAATAATTTTAATACAATTCAATAATTGCAATTTTGATTACGGATTAAGTTTAATTAGAGATTAAATTTGATTGCATTGAAAGTGATTTTGATAACTTCTTTTTTTCAGAGATTGATGTTCAAAGCTTATTGTCAGATGGACGCTCAAGAAACTTGGAAAACTGCTTTTCGAATTCGAAACGTTGTTATAAGCTTTTTTTTGGAGGACGGTACCATTAAAGTTTCAGAAACAATTACTGGAAATGATGGCCTAGAGCAAGGTTTAACGGTGCATTTTTTATTATTTCATTACCTGAAAATTTTAGTTTCATAATCTTGGAAATTTTCATCGTTTTAATACATTTTATACGTTTTAATACTTCGAAAAATAAACTGATTTTTTGCACACGCACGCAAAAATACACTTTTGTATTTCAGAAGTTGTTAAAAACAATATTTAAAATAACAAGCGTGGAAAATAGATTGTTTACAACAAATTTATTTATATTTAGTGTCATATCAACAAGAAAAAAATATTTAGACACTATTACAAATAAATATTTACAAATGTAAATATATTTACAAATGTATGTATTAATACTTACAAATTTATATTTATAAATATATTTTTTTATTCCAGGTCTGATTGTAAGAAGAGATCGAATTCCAATACCAGATCCGGTTCAATTTCGATATTATGATATCTTGGATTTAAATATTGGAAAAGAAGTAAAAATTTATGGAAGAGTTTATAAAATTGTGGATTGTGACAAATTCACTAGAAACTTTCTTTGTCGAATGGGAATTGCTGTTCCGGATCCGATAAAATTGCCAACGGATCTTTATTTGGAAAGACAAAAAGAGGCGAATTTTTTACATTTTATCTCTGTTTTTGTTTAAAAACATTTAATTAAAAACTAAAGTAATTTGGTTTAGTTCAGTTTTATTTTTATTAGTTTTATTATTTTTTAGTATTTTAGTATTTCTTTAGTATTTTTAGTATTTTTTTTTAGTATTAAAAATGTGCGATTTTTAACTTTTGCTAATTCTTTTTATTTCAATTTTACAGGAATTTGTGTTCTTGTTATAAAATGTTTATGAAGGAACAAAGTTGTCAAAATTTTGTATTTTTATTAATTAGCTTGTTTTTATTTTGCAGGAATTTTCCTCGAAAAAGCCGCATTGTAAGCCGGATAGTAGAGGAAACTTTTTTAAATACGACAAGAAAGTTTTGAGATTCTATGGATATTGGGATGACACAGAAAATCTTTACGGAGAAGTGCATAATTTGGAAATTCATTATTATCTTGCCGATGATACGATAGAAATTAAAGAAGTTTTGCCACCAAATTCCGGACGTGATAGTGGACCTCTTTTTCTCAAAAGATCTAAAATTCCAAAGGTATTACCATTCGTTTTAAGATATTCTTTTTCTCTTTTAAGGATTCATGTTTTTTCATTACGGTAAATAATTATTTTTGTTACGGCAAGTAATTACGGTAAGTAATTACGGTAAAAATACAGTAAGTAAGTAAGTTGTTTTCAATTTCGAGATATAAAAACTTGGAAAATTAGAAAGAATACGTTAGCAAATTAAAATCTATTTAAGAAGGTTCAAAAGTAATTCATTTCTTTAAAATGTAATTTTGAAATTCAATATGTTGTTGATTATTTAAGTACCTATGAATTGTTAATTGTTAATTTTCACCTTTTTCAGGCGTTCGAGAGCATTGATCCAATCGGGTCAGGAGATCCATTTACAATTTTAAATGTTCTCGAAGACGGTAGAAATAAAAATTATTTTATTGCAGATGCTTTAAATACTGGAAGCTCTGCTCAAGAATATTATAAAGATCACGATCTTACAATTGGAGCGGTAATAAACGTTTTTGGAAGGAAGGTCTTCATTACTGATCTCGATTCTTTTACGAAAGATTATTATAGGTACGATTTCGCAGATTTAATTTTAAGATATACAGAATTGAGAGTATTCTTGAATAAGAAGATAAAAAAGAACAAATAAGGAACAAGAAAAGAGGGAATAAAAAAGAGGAAATAAAAAAAGGGAATAAAACAGAGGAAATAAAAAGGAAGAAATAAAAAAGAGGAAATAAAAATGAGAAAATAAAAAAGAGGAAAAAAGAGGAATAAGGAAGGAGAAATTATATTAAGAAATTACATGTAAATTTTATTTCAGAACTAAGTATGGAATTGAGAATTTTACACCGTTGAAAGGGCCCTTGGAAAAACGTGACTATGATATCAAAATAGAGATTCCACCTTACAACGGTTATGGATCTTATGAAGACTCTCTTGGAAATTGCTTTACAGTAACTCCAAAGGCGCCAATTGTAGATTTCTCCAAGTTTTACTACCACGATAAGTGAGTTGATATCTAAATAGAGAAATAAACCCTTTTTTAGTTCTTATCAAAATGAAGTAAAATTCTAATTTAATTCACTTTGAGATATGTTTTGCTTCCTTCATTCCCGAGATTCAATGCGATAAAATTTTACTCACAAAATTTAATCTGCATTTTTCTTGAATTTTAATTTTCCTTTCCATTGATTGCTTTTAATTTTATAATTAAATAATTTATAATTTGTTTATTTATTTAAATATTTTGTAATTTTATTTTAATATAAGTATTACTTTATTGTTTTAAGAAATACAATAAATAAATGAATTAACTTAAAGTTGTTAATTTTTTTCAGACAAGGATTTGATAGTCACGTTCTGAGATTTCGAGCGAAGATGATTTCCAAAATTCCAGAAAATGAGGAAAGACATTTTATAATAAGAGTTTTTCTCATGGATGAAACAATTTCCATTTTTGAACTCTCGCAAAGAAATTCTGGTAAAGGAAATGAATTTGTTGTACAAATTTATTTTTAATTTAATTTAATTATGTAATTTTGATTTAATTTTTTATTAAATACGCTTTGTTTTTTTTAAGGTTTTTCGAGATGTCTGTTTCAAAAGAGAATGAGGGTAATGTTGCCTGGGCAAGAAATTTTTTCTAATAAACCACCAAAGTACGTCAAAGCGAGTGATTTTTACATTGGCGCTTGTATAAATCTAAACGGATTTAATTTTCAATTAATTTCTGCTGATTCTTATGCTCTTCGGTACATGGAACAGCATCCTGATGAGGTAAAATATTTCAATTTCGATATAATTTGTCGATATAAAATATTATTTGATATGCCTCTTTTTTTATCAATTTTTTGTTTTTAACCGTCTTTTTGTTTTTATGTATCTTTTCTTTTTATCTGTTTTTTTCTTCTTTTTTTTAATTTTTAATTATAACAGAAATTTATATAAATATTGTTACTTTTGAACTATGTATGATATATAGAAATCAATTTATATTATTATGAATTTTAGAATTCTCATTTTTTAATTATAGTTTCTTCTTAATACTGTTTAAGGTTCCTTTTTGCACAAAAAATTTCTCTATGATGAAGCAAAATGTTCATGAAATGAATATAATTTTCCACTTATTTTTTCCTTTTTATCTATTCATGTATTTTCTAACTGTTTATTTACATTTATTTTCGTAAGGCTTGCAATTTTGAAAAAATTCTAGTTTACAAAATTGGAAAGGAAATTCTAATTCCTTTCTATGCAAAATGGTAATTAATGAATTAATGTTACAGTTTCCTAAAGCAAATGTTCAACTCATTATGGAAAATCTTCGCGAATTGTTAAAACCAGTTTATAAAGAATTTAAAAAAGATTTGCTTGCAATTTTAACCGATGATGGAAATTTAGTCTTGGAGTTTAAACATTTCAGGTTTGTGTGTTAGGTGTAGATTATATTATTTATTAGTTATCTTTGTTTAATTTAAACACTTCAGTTTTGTATCATCTATGTTTAATAATTATCATTCATTTTTGAAACAATTACAAAAGCAGTATTTGGTCTCTCTTATTACAATAGCAATTAAAATAACAAAATAGTAAAGATTTCTCTTTCTCTGAATTTGTTTTTTTGCTTTTTTTTTCTTTCTAGAAAAGTTCTCTGCAGATATCTCGAAGACAAGATAACAGAACATGAAGTGATAACGATTGCTCGTCGATATTCATCTCGGGAAAAAAGGGAATTCAAGTCCAAAGAATATCTCAGGTGAAAAAATTGGAGTATTTTTCAATCTTTTTTTATTTTCTTCTTTCTATTTTTCTATTCTGTTTTTTAGAGCTTTGGTCCATACCGAAATCAATCGTTTTCTCTGGACGGAACTCGACCGCCTCGAAGAAGATATTCTTCACCTGGACAGAAATAGAACCGGTTACTTATCACGAAACGAACTTTATACAATTTTGCGAGGTTGTAGAGTCCCTCTTAATGTGGAATTACTAAACACGATGCTCGATCTGTAAGTAAACAAAAATAGAAAATAAAGTGCTGAGAGAGAAAATGCTGAAAGCATGAATGTTAGCTGAGAGAAAATGAATAAATATTTTTCATTCTTGAACCAGTCTCAGTAAAGAGAACGAAGGGAAAATTGACTACCGAGATTTGCTTCAGTTTCTAAACGTGAAAATAAATCCTGTGTCTCCTGTTGCTCCTGTGAATGTGAAGGTAACGTTTAGTTTCAACTTTTTTTGAAGAGTTTTATACTTAAAAGAAATTTTAATTCTTTTTTGTTTTTAATTTCAGACTGCACTTTGGTGGGCATCGGAAAAGGAACCAGACTTCGGGGCTGGAATAGAATTAAGTGCTTTTTTGGAAGATTTAAATTTAGATGAGGAAGACGGTATTGATAAGTATAATGAACCCGCGGCGAATTAAACTTTTGATTGTGGAATCAAAATTCGGTTCGAAAACCGCTTCAGATTTTTAAATCACATTATATTCTTGATCGAATCACAATTTTATATATCAAATTTCCATTTTTATAATCGCTTTGAATCACATTTTTTGCATTTGAATCGACTAACAGTTTTTATAAACGAATTTTTATAACTTTCGATTAACAATTATGATATATGGAAGCAGGGGATTTATTTTTATGGATAATCAAAGTTGAAGATCAGAAGAAAATTGAATCGTAGCAGAGAGATTTTTATACAAAAATAATTGCAAATTGTAATGGATAGTTTTAATTCGAGTTGATTCTGAATTCGTGGAATTTATTCAACTATTTTCTACAATTATATCGTGTACATCAAAATTAATTAAATACTAATATTTACAAATTCTATCATCTAATTCACAGTTAAATAGGTACTCTAGTATTTAAAATAAAATACACAGAGTTGTACGAGAATAAATATGCAATACGACGATATAAATATAAATAATTGGTCGTGACATTGGAATTTGGATTACATTTCTTAAACTTGGTTTTGATGTTTTATTTTCTAGATTTTAGACGTTTAGGGGAAAATTCGATAAAAGAAACAATAAGATTAAAAACCCAGCATTGTAGACATTTCTGATCTTCAAATTTCATTTGCAGATTTTTTGTATTTGACTTTGAGTTACAATATTCATTTTTTATTAATTTTCAATTTATTGATTTTGAAATTGAAAAGATAATTAAAAATAAAAATACACTTGAAAAAGTTGTTCATAAAATCGAAGAATGTCTTTAATTTACTAGGTTTTTTTTCTTATTCTTTTTTACAGTTTTTTAGGAAACCTTTTTACGAACGATTCTATTTTGATTATTTTTCTTTTAGTTGCATTCGTATGTGGTTGTGATTCTTCGACAGGATTTGCATTTAACATAGCAGCAGCTGATGTATTTGCATTGACATCTTTCAACGACATCTTGAGATCTTATTACATGCCCTCTACCACAACAAAGATATTCGCAGCCATCATATCCCGAACTGCTTCCATTGCATTGTCTGAAACAAGTTTCTAAATTAATTCCAGAATACTAATCACTTAAACTAGAACATTAGGTATTTTTGAAAAATTGCCGAAAATCCTTTTATCAAAATTTTCAATAATTGAAAAACTGAAATTAAGTCCAAGACATTCTTTTAATTAATCAAGAAGCTTATTTTTTGAATATTTGTTTTCTTGAAAGGTTAATTTGATTTGAATTTTTGTGAAGCAAATTTGATTTGAATTTTTGTGACGCAAATTTGATTTGAATTTTCATGAAGCAAATTTTATTTGCTTCATTGATAATGTTTTTTTGTTTCAGCAGGCATTTTTTTAATTTTAGGCAATTTAGAATAAATAAATAGCTTCCTCTATGAGGAAGCAAAAAATAAAACAGAATTTTTGTGAATTTTCAAACTTTGGGAGACGAGAAATGAAAATAATTGATGATGATTTAGTGGGAAAAAATAGGTAAATTACCAGAAGCAAGAGAAGGTCATGCGTCATACAATTAATGAAGACTTCTAATTAAATTTTTAATTAAGTCGAACGTTCATTTTGGAGTCATTCATTCTAAGAGACGTTTCGAGTTTCAAAAACTAAACTATGCACAAGCGAAGGCGTTCGTCGATAAAAGCATTCCACGCCCAGTTCGGCACGATTGTATGCGAGTTTATAATTACTGGTTATAATCCAAAAGACGTATAGCTCAGTGGCTCTCAAAATTCTTCATTAGATTCAAAAAACACTTTTTTTTAATCTCCAGAACTATTGTAATAACTCCATCCTCAAAATCTAAATCTTTCTCAATTCCCAGTTTTCTTAAATTATCAAATTTAAATTTTTTTATTAAATTCGAAAATCTTTTTTTTTTAATTAGTAGACTAACTCTGTAGATCTAAATCCTTTTTGATTAAGAAATGAAACTTAAATTGTCGATAAGACTGAAAAGAATAACAATTTGATATTTTAATTTTCGAAAAGATCTTCATTTTTTATTTTTTGGAATTTCTGGTTCGTTTTTAGTTTTTGGTTTAGTTTGTTTTTAGTTTTTGGTTTAGTTTGTTTTTAGTTTTTGGTTTGGTTTCTTTTTAGTTTTTGGTTTGGTTTGTTTTTAGTTTTTGGTTTGGTTTGTTTTTAGTTTTTGGCTTGGTTTCTTTTTAGTTTTTGGTTTGATTTGTTTTTAGTTTTTGGTTTGGTTTCTTTTTAGTTTTTGGTTTGGTTTCTTTTTAGTTTTTGGTTTGGTTTCTTTTTAGTTTTTGGTTTGTGAATTAAAATGAAAGCTTAAATTGTAATGGAAAAAATTAAAAGTTTCAGGATTTCTGGGTGGTATATTTGGATCAGAAGAAAGGAGCGAAGTTGAGAGGAAAGAAAAAAGAGAAAGGAAGGATGAAGTGATTTCATTCACGTAAGCAGGATGAATGACTTTCGAGGAAGGGCGTTACTTATCTATCAAGAAAGGTATCATTAACAGAGATTTTTCATTTTCAGGCACTTCTATTGTCTCCTCATTTTTCTAAAAAAGGAGCCAAAAACATATCAGGCGTTTGTAATTCTCTCGGAATATTTACATCCTATTTTTTATTTAATGACCCTTGAATATTAATTAATAATTATGCAACTCTCCCCTTTTATTGTCAATTTAAAACAAATTAAATTTATATAGAGTTTATAATTAATTTAATTGATAGTTTATTATGGTTTTTTATTTATTGTTTATTTATAGTTAGTTTAAATTTATATCTTCGATTAATTAAATTGAAATTGAATTTATATCTTTAATTGATTAAATTGAAACTGAATTTGTATCTTTAAATAATTAAATTGAAATTGATTTTATATCTTTAATTAATTAAATTGAAATTGATTTTGTATCTTTTTTACCTACTACACATTTTTAGCATATCGAATAATCAAATTTCTTATTTTCAGATGCAAACGGAATCGAAGAACCAGGAATTTTCTCTTGCAATGATTTATGCGATTTTGGATTACGATTTCCGGATAAAGGCAATCAAAATGGACAAGACAGTTTTATGTGGGACTTGATGGAGAAGAAATCTCGTTTTCCACTTCTTGGACTTGTTGCTGTTTTCTTTTTTTTTATTTGATTTTTTTTGTTTTTTTTGTTTGTTTCTTTTTTTTGAGAGAGAGGCAATTGTGACTTTTTCGTTATTTAGTGAATTGCTTGTGTGAACTTGCGTTTGTGCCAATTGGCAAATCATGTCGATCTTTCTCTTCCTGACGATCGTTTTAATTTATCGTTCTCATTATCCTTGTTGCGAGTAGAATTCTCCATTTTGAATGGCTCCTAATTTGAATATGAACAACCCTCTTGTATAAATACTCCACAAATAATCCTTATCTTGAGTGAGTTGTTACTTTCATGCTCGAATCGTTTCTGTCCGATTCAGTCAGCTTTTGCAATTACTTTGAAAATGTTTATTGTGCGATTTATAATAATCACTCTGTAGATTACTATTTTGTCTTCAATTCGTCCCATCTTTGGAATCTTTTTTTTTTTAAAGAAAAATCAATCATTTATTTAATTTCAATTGAAATCACTAATCAAATTATTAACCAATTTATTTATTCATCTTTATTTCATTTTTCTTCGAATTATTTGTATTTTTTTCTATGTTTCGCGATTTTTTCGATCTTCATTAGAATTAGAATTAAGAGGTAAATCCTAGACGAAAGAAGAAAGAAGAAGAAAAGGAAAAAAGAAATAAATTTTGAAAGATAGTGTGATTTAAAATTAATTGTTTTTTTGTTTTATGATTTAAATTCCTGAATGAAAAGGGTTTGAAAATTATTTTTGGAGCCATTTGAGAATTAAGAAAGAATTAAAAAAGAATTGAAAATTAAGAAATAAGAAAGAAAGAAAGAAAGAAAGAAAGAAGAAAGACAGAAAGAAAGAAGAAAGAAAGAAGAAAGAAAGAAGAAAGAAAGAAGAAAGATAGAAAGAAGAAAGAAAGGAAAAAAGAAGAAAGAAAGGAAAAAAGAAGAAAGAAAGGAAGAAAGAAAGAAGAAATAATTAAGAAATAATTAAGAAGCAAAATAAACTATTTAAGAAAACTTAATTTTTTTCTTGGATGAACATTAGTTATAAAAAATTGATTGAACAAAACAACTTGATCCGAAGTTGACGTTTAGTTTTATTTCATTTTTCAAGTTTCATTCAAATGGGA
>WNHD01005305.1:0-12938 GCA_011057455.1 Ganaspis sp. Gsp50 | reverse complement strand
CAAGTGTCTCAATTTAAGATGTTTTGTCCTCACTTTTGAAACGTTAGACGTGTTTTTTGACGTTAAACGTTTCAAAAGTGGGGACAAAACATCTTAAATTGAAATACTTGTTTTTACAGTGAAATTCTTTAATTTGCACTTTAATAATTTTGAATCAAACATTTTTCACAGAGACAAGAGAGTAAATATATTTTTAAAATAATCCATTGTCTGCAAAATCAAGCATAATGGTTGTTGGAATCGGAACGAGCTTGCAAGCAGGGGTCAACCTATGTAATCACCGAATCAGATAACACAATCACGCTCCGTGTTCTCTCTGTTATGTGCGTACTTTGTATGTGACCTGCTTCATCCTTTTCTCGTCTAATTGAGTAATTCATACAAACGAATATTTATGCAAGTAAAAACAATGCAAAGATTACATTTTAAAAATGCCTTAGCTACTTTTTAAAAAGTGATTTGAATT
This sequence comes from Ganaspis sp. Gsp50, assembly GCA_011057455.1. NCBI lineage: Eukaryota > Metazoa > Arthropoda > Insecta > Hymenoptera > Figitidae > Ganaspis > Ganaspis sp. Gsp50. The sequence continues at coordinate 12,472 of WNHD01005305.1, read as the reverse complement.
AGATTTATGTTTTTAGCATAACTCGATTACAACTCTTAATAGAACTACAGTTAACTCTATGAATAGTGCTTCTAAAACTCTACGAATAATGCCACTGAAACTCTACGAATAATGTCACTGAAACTCTATACGAATAGTGCCGCTTTTCGTTTGTCTTCACTCGAGCATCCTTTTGTTTCTTTTGTGCTTTGTGTAAATCTGCGGTACACTGTAAAAAAGAAGTCTTACTTTCAGAGACCACTTTAGACTGAACCCGTTTACATCAGATCCAATTTCAACTAATTTTCAGTATCAAGAGTTGGATTTTAAGACCTAAAATTGACTTAATCTTGTTATAAGACATAAAATTTGCTGACTTTCAGTCATTTTGGCTTTAAGATGTAAACGGTTTAAGACTTTGTTTTTTCTGTGTACTATTCGTAGAGTTGACTATATTAGTAAAAAACATATGTTCGGAAACAATAAAAATTAATGTATTCTATCAATTAATAAGAAAAGTACATTAATTCTACCAATTATAATAAGAAAAATACATTAATTCTATCAATTAATAAGAAAAATACATTAATTCTATCAATTAATAAGAGAAATATATAATTTTAACAATTAATAAGAAAAATACATTAATTCTATCAATTAATAAGAGAAATACATTAATTCTATCAATTAATAAGAAAAAAAATACATTAATTTTGATTACGAGTCGTTGCAATTTGTCAATGAAAGTTATAAACAACAAATAGACATAATTAAACCATTTCTTGGAATGTCTCAATCAGTTGGTGTGCACTTGATTAATTCGGTGAATGGCTTGAGTACTCATCCAATGTATGAGTTGATCCCAGAGGACGCACGTAATGCATTAATTAAGCGGAATCTCCTGCAAACCGGAAACTACGGTCTCTACCTAATGGATAATGGGCTTTCCGTCTGAATGTGTTTTGTTTGTAAAAGACAGATCCTCTACTTCCATTACTGCAGTGGATCCGCAACTCACAATCCAGAATGGATATTAATGAGCAATTACCTTCCACGTGTACGATAATTTCGTCTAATGCCACTAAAATGTCTATATACCTGTGTCTATACCTATACATGTCCATACTTATGTTTATTTAATCCAAACAAATGTCGATTTGCATATAAATATATATCAATCATATTCACTTTAAACGAACTATATAGTTACAACAAATATATTTCTTGTAAAATGATATTCAAGTTTGCACACCCAGAGAAAAGATTTATTTGAATTTAATATAATTTATTTGAATTCAACATAATTTATTTGAATTCGGTACAATTTATTTGAATTCAATATAATTTATTTGAATTCAATATAATTTATTTGAATTCAATATAATTTATTTGAAACAAATAACCGTATATTTGTCTCAGAACCAATTAAATTATTGATTTGTTTAAAATAAATATTTTATTTGGCAGAAATAAACTTTTTATTTGAATCCAATAGATTTTTATTTAATTCAAATAAAATTTATTTGAAACAAATAAATAAGTTAGTTGGTTCTAAGACAAATATACCATTTCTCTGGGTGCAATCTTTTTTCGTTTACAAAAAACTAAAATGCTTTTTGTATATTTACTCATTGTTCTAGGATTTAGGTATCAATTTTATAAAAAGGATAATGCAAAATAGAAAAAAGTTGTGAATAAGTAATGCAACAGGAGGAAAAAAAGAAACTTGTAACCTAAAATTTCGTGTGGTTTTTTATTTGTAATGGACAAATGTAGTTATAATACCAAGGACAAAACGCTTAGATAATTGTTTCGTGAATTTCGATGGCTATTTACAAATTTTCGATTGGATCTTGACTTTGATCTTAAGCAATTACGTGCATTAGGAGCACGATTGCTTTTGACATTAGTTTATAGTTCGGAAGCTTTGACGAGGAAAAGATTAAATTATGGTTTAGGTTGGACCGCTAACTCAACGGGTTATTAACCTCGTTGCTCAACCAGCTGGTTGATTGCCACTAACGTGAAGTAACGTCCTTGGCAGAAAGTTTTCCCGGAATATGTCGTTATTAAAGGAGCAAAATTTACCAAAACTTGAAGACATCTAGTGTAATTTTCCGCCATCTCCAAGAAACTCGAGGAAATTTGTCAATAATCGCTCAATCGGAGGAGATAAATTATTGATTAGATGAGGCGTGAAATAAATTAAATAAGAGTTAAAAATGAAACGAGAGTTAGAAACGAAACGAGAGTTAGAAATGAAACGAGAGGTAGAAATGAAACGAGAGTGAAAAACAAAACGCGAGTTAAAAATGAAACAAGAGTTTCATTTTTTGCAACGTATTTTTCGTTTATGAGAGACTAAAACGCAAATTTTTTACTTATTCAATTATTGTTCTACTATTTATCAATTTTATAAAAAGGTTGCTATAAAGCATGATAAAAGTTGTACAAAAATAGTTGTAAAATCTACACAAAAAAAATTGCTTTTCTATTTATTGTAAACGAAAAAATGCAAACTTATTAATTAATTTCCTGATTTTTCATGAAAGGAAAAAAGATATAAAGCACGTCGTTTGTCGATGACGTAATTTTCAGCAAAAGTTTAGGGGAGGTGTTTAAAAGCCGATATTGGTCCGCGGACATGATGCATTGAAAGTGCACCTAGAGGAACTGAAAAGAACTTTGAAAATGGGAAAATAGTAGTCAACTTACGTTTTCTAACTTCCTAAACGAATCCGGTGCAAACTTTCTTCAATTGAAGTTAATTCTCTTATTTTTTCAAAAGTGCTTTCAACTTTATAGAATTAGTCTTCTTTTTGGGACAATCAATTGTAAAAAAGAGCACCAATAGATTTTTAAAACCATAATATATCAGATTTGATAATCAAGTGCAAAAAGAGCCAAATTTGAAAAAAAGAAAAAAAGAAAAAGAGCACAGAAAAAAGAAAGTCTTAAACCGTTTACACAATCAGTTTACAATCAGTTTACACAATTTTGTGGCTTAAAACGAGACTAAGTCATTTTTTGGTCTTAAAATCAGTCGAAATTGATACTTATGTAAACGATTCCAGACAAAAATGGGCTGAAAGTAATATTTCTTTTTTCAGTGAGGAAGATAGAAGGAAAAAAAAAGAAAGAAAAGATAATAAAGAAAGAAAAGAAATGAAAGAAAGAAACGAAAGAAATGAAAGAAACGAAAAAAAGAAAAGAAACGAAAGAAATGAAAGAAACGAAAAAAAAGAAAAGAAGCGAAAGAAACGAAACAAGAAAAGAAACGAAAGAAAGAAAAAAAAAAGAAACGAAAGAAATGAAAGAAACGAAAAAAAGAAAAGAAGCGAAAGAAACGAAACAAAGAAAAGAAAGAAAGAAAAGAAGCGAAAGAAAAAAAGAAACGAAATAAATAAAAGAAACGAAATGTAAAGAATCGAGTACGAAACAAACAACTAATGTTACCACATCGAGAAACTAAATTTCCCCTACCCTAAATAAATTGTTGCTTTTTGGAAAAGGTAGAATAAACAGTGAAAGATAACAAGGTAACGAAATTGCGTGCACCAAAGTGCCATGAATTGTGTGATTCTGAATGTAAAATCGTGTTAAATTTGTGTGTATATCAAGGGTTTATTTCTGCATAGGGCAAGCTTAATTAACGCTAAAGAGGGGACGAAAGGATCAGGCCAGATGGGAGTTTATCTCGACGAAACTAAATTTCAACATTGCAGTCACACCCCTGGGCATTCTCAGGAATTCCTTCAACTATAATCTAAGTGTTTAATTCCCTTCGAGATAAGCAAAAAATAACTCGAGTACAATCAACGTGAAATTACTTTTAGAACAACTTTAATTGTATTTTATTTTAATTTCCTAATTGCTAACTTTTATCATATTGTTCTATGCACTCAGAAAAATGTTTGTTTAAATCAATCAAATATTTACCCCACAATATAAACTGTTGCAACAACTGCAATTTCATATTTCTTAAAGAAACATTTCATTTTAAAGACAGATTTCATTTCAAAGACAGAGTTCATTTTAAATACAAATTTCATTTCAAAAACAAAGTCCATTTTAAATACAAATTTCATTTTAAATACTTCCATTTTAAATACAAATTTCATTTCAAAAACAAAGTTCATTTTAAAGACAAATTTCATTTTAAATACTTCCATTTTAAATACAAATTTCATTTCAAAAACAAAGTTCATTTTAAATACAAATTTCATTTTAAATACTTCCATTTTAAATACAAATTTCATTTCAAAAACAAAGTCCATTTTAAATACAAATTTCATTTTAAATACTTTCACTTTAAGTACAAATTTCATTTCGAAAACAAAGTCCATTTTAAATACAAATTTCATTTTAAATACTTTCATTTTAAATACAAATTTAATTTCAAAAACAAAGTTCATTTTAAAGACAAATTTCATTTCAGATGAATGCATCTCTTTAAAAATCTTTTTAATTACGAGCAGAATGCATTAAATACCGAAACTAATTTTTTAAAAAGGTCTTGATTACCCTGTATTTTGTTTCATTTGCCCGGGAAAATGAAGCACTTGGATTTTAATTACACTTTGAGAAAAAGCAGTGAAATTATTATAATCTTCGTTTTAATTCCAGTGCTCACATTTTTTATATATATATTTATGTAAATTATAGCCGCTTCTTTAATCTAAATTGCAAATTCTGCAGCATTCGCTGAATTTCATTTGGTCCGTTGACCGAAATTGTCCCACGTTTACTAGTTGATTTTATTTAATTGGTGTTTTCAAGGCGCACGGTTTACGTATTCAAATATTTGCAAACGAGAGTTTCTTCTCCATTTTTTCTAAAAATAGATCCCATTGAAAAAAAAACATTTAATCAAAGATTTCAAAAATAACTTTGTCCATAAAATTCAACAATTGTTAAATATAAATTCAAATCTCCAGCACAAACTCAAAAATCGAGTACAAACTCAAAAATCAAATACAAACTCAAAAATCGAGTACTAATTTCAAAAATCAAGTAAAAAAAACTCAAAGATCGAGTATAAACAAAAAATGAATAAAAACTCAAAAATTGTGTAAAATCTCAAAAAACGAGTAAAAACCCAAAACAATAAGAGTGACAAATTGTCACAAAATGTGAAAAATCATTGAATACAAAAAGAACTTTAGTTAGTCAATTGCGAAAAATAAAATTCTGTAAGTTTAAACCCTATTTCCGATTAAGCGTTACAGATATACTCTCTCTTGATAACGAAGCAGACGGTTCAATGCAATGAATCTTCTTTTTGCCCCTCGAGTCGTTCGAATTCTTTTTTCCGCGAATGCAAGAAGAGAAAAGAACTTAACTGTCTAATTGTGATCCTATCTTCATTACGTATTCACGGGGGACGGTTTCCACGTTTAAAAAACTATATAGACATCTCAACATTTTCTTCCCTTCCTTTATACATAATCATTGGTATAAAATCGTTAGCGAATAAATATTGTTACAAAGAATTGTTAGAAAATATTATTACAAAGAATTATTACAAAATATTATTACAAAATATTAATAAAAAATATGATTACAAAATATTAATAAAAAATATGATTACAAAATATTAATAAAAAATATTATTACAAAATATTAATAAAAAATATGATTACAAAATATATTAATAAAAAATATGATTACAAAATATATTAATAAAAATTATTATTACAAAATATTAATAAAAAATATGATTACAAAATACAGTCAACTCTACGAATAGTGCCGCAGATTTACACAAAGGACGCTAGAGTGAGAACAAAAGAAAAACGGCACTATTAGTAGAGTTGATTATATTAATTCGATTTTTAAAAATACACTTCTATAATGAAAACGGACATTCTATTTTTTCTATAATGAAAATAAAAATGAAAAATCCTTAAACACAAAAGCCATTATTACACAAAACAATATTTTCCAACAAATCTGAATTTTTAAAACCAGAAGGATAAGAATTTCTGTTTATTTGGACGTCCATTTATATTTGCATTAAAATCACTATACGAGGTGTGTTACCAATTTGATGAGTTTCTTGTAAATGCAAATGAATTCGCGTGATGTAATTTTAATTTTTAACATGAAAATTTGTTGCTGTTGGTGTAAATTGGTAGTTTAGGTGGCGAAGCAATAATTTTCATGCCGCTGGGTAACTCGTAATATGTAACGGTGCGAGGCCGAACGACGAATAAGTGCAAAGTTTAATTGCCGACGACCTCGTTCTCGACCGCAATAAAGCCTCTAGTCACGACGAGAGTTTGTTCCTCATATCTGTCTGCTTAAAACTGCACGACGATTGCATGCAGATTCAAAGTCCCTCGGGTAAATTTGAATTTGTACTGCATCCGACTCACGTCCCTCAACCTCAGAATCCCTCTAAGACACTATTTATTCCATCGTATTCAATTCTTCAACAAAAACACACACATTTCCCACGACTCTGACTTTTTAATCAAGAGGTTTCGAGTAAAATTGCGGACAATAGATTTCCACGACTTTAAATAATAATAACAACAATAACTAACAATAAATAACAACAATAACTAACAACAAATTTTAACAATAACTAACAACAAATTTTAACAATAACTAACAATAACTAACAATAACTAACAATAACTAACAATAACTAACAATAAATAACAACAATAACTAACAATATATAACAACAATAACTAACAATGAATAATAACAATAATCATCAATTTAAACTCTTCTAAATAATCGAAAAAATTGTATACTGATATAAAGAATATATACTTGGCACTTATTTTAGAATACAATTTTCTCGGTGATATTATAAATTACCACTGGAAAAAATAACTTGAATGTGCGAATTTCAATTTTACTGGAATTTGATTATTTATTCAGAAATTTGGAAACATGAAAATGAACCGTAAAACTTTGGACTAATGGTCGCGAGTCATAAACATTATCTTTAAAAAGTTCTATAGATTTTCGCATAAAGTTTTAGGAGTAGCCAAGTAGTAGAAGAAAGTACAAAATTTTCGTGTCCCTGCTGCAATAAACTCAAGTTAGTCTCTCATTTGAGAACTATTTTCTTTCCCTTTTAAACAGATTAGTAATTTAAATGCTAATGAGACAACTTTCGAATTTAGAGAGCACTTTTTTAAAAATAACTGGAATTTTTTGAAACAATTGAACATCTTCCGAACAAGGAAAGCTAGAATTGAAACTGTTAAAAATGTGTTTAAACAGAAAACAACAGTTAATGAAAATAAATAAAACAAATGAAAAAGAACAAATGAAAAGCAATTGAAAAAAGAACAAATAAAAAACAAATGAAAAAAGAATAAATGCAAAAAAAACAAATAAAAAAACAAATGAAAAAAGAACAAATAAAAAAACAAATGAAAAAAGAGCAAGTGAAAAAACAAATGAAAAAAGCACAAATAAAAAAACAAATGAAAAAAGAACAAATAAAAAAACAAATGAAAAAAGAGCAAGTGAAAAAACAAATGAAAAAAGAACAAATGAAGAAACAAAAAAAAACAATTAATTTTTGTTAATTACTTGTAAAAAAAAAGGGGCTCAAGGCCCGTACAATTAAAAAAACTAAAATTAAAATTAAAAAAATGAAAGAAAATAAAACAAATGAAAAAATTAAGACAAATGGAAAAAAATACAAATGAAAAATGTGTGACTCGAAAAACAGAATGAACAGCTTCTCAATTCCTGAGTATCAACTTGTTTATTTTTAATCAAATTAAAAATACCCTTTGATAAAAATATTGCAATGGCACAACTGCGGAAAAATTTCATCTCGTAAATTAAATGACGCCTTTTAAAAAACGAGTTGCTTATTTACAGTATAAAGTAGGACAGCGTCTCGGAAAAAGCTTTTCATACAGAAGGAAGTGCCACTTAACTTACGGCAAAGAAAAACCCTGAAACTCTTTTAACTATTCTTGACACACGCAAACTTGTAATATTTTGACGAGTAAAGGATTTTAATTAACGACTGCAATTTTTATTAGCCTAAAATAATTACAAAGCAAACAATAACAAGATAAGAAAATGCGACAACTTGAAACAACAAAAATTGTAAATACAACTTTTCAAAAGTTTTAAATACAATTTTTAAAAAGTCGTAAAAACAACTTTTCAAAAGTTTTTCCACTTTCAAAAGTTTTTCTACTTTCAAAAGTTTTTCTACTTTCAAAAGTTTTTCCACTTTCAAAAGTAAATACAATTTTCCAAAAGTCTATATCCAAAACAATTTAGGTACGTACTACTAGAAAAAGTAAGAGGTACTTTAACACTAAAATCGTTAAAATAATTTAACACTAAAACAACAATACGAAATAAATAACAAGAGACAGATTTGAACTACATTTTTTTCTCCACGTCGATTTGACTTGAGAATAATTAACAAAAGAGTAGATAAAAGTAGGTTTAGAAATGTAGACGAAAAAGGGTGAATTTCGTGAAGAGAGAAATAAAGCCAATTTAACACTCATTCGAAAAGTGAGCGTTTTCTCTTTTTTATTTATACTTATATAAAATAAGCTGAGGCGACAGAGATACGTTCATAGCTTATAAGCGTATAATCCTCGAGCATGTTGACACATATAGAAATCTCTTTCATTGCACGAAAAACCTGGTTCTTTTCCTTTTTTCAGTCTTTCATACACTGATGTACTATCTGGGTTAGCCAGTAACATGGCTTCTCAACCAAGCACCGACACAATTCTAACTAAAATATTTCACGCTTGAGATGCCAATTTTCATCAACGGAACGAGTGAAATTGCAAAGCAAACAAGTATTTTTCACAACTCCGATACGTAGTTACTTAACATTTTAACATTATCAACTTTTCATATTTTTATATTTTTAACATCCTAACGTATTTAAAATTTTTAAATATTTTTATACATATCATTTAATCCATTTAATTGGATACATAGATATTTATTATTCATTTATTTACACATAAATATAATAAATTTATAATTTCTTAGAGTTCTTTTCGGTATAAATTTCCTTTAAATTGAAATATGAAGATATGTATATCATTCTCACCATTACGAATATGTCGCATAGATATGAATAATGGGATAAATATGAAAAATAAATTTAAAATTTTTGAAGCCTAAAGAAAGTTCAGATAAAATTATTTCCAGTTTGGATAATAGAGGGTTCGGAAGATAGAGGTCCGGATAATCGAGCTTCCACTGTATTAAATATCAACGTTTAAATTCAAGATAAGCGCAAAGTATTGCTTATATTATGATATAAAAAACCTACATTACTAAGACAAAAAAAAATAAGAAACATTAATTCCCCTTTATTATTCTTCTACTAACTACTTTTGATTCTTTAGAGCATTTCTTTATCTTTTACATCAACTTTATGAACATTGAAGAAAGAAACTATTGTTTTCATGAAACCCTTAAAGTTGCTTTTGGATTATTGTCATCGTGTCTGTCTTTTATATTAAGGATCACCCGGAATTAGTCTAGCATTTCCGACTCCTTTCCATACGCCTTGCAAAATCTCCTCAATTGTTCGTTCATTCTCTTTCGCGTCATGCCAGAGAGGCAACTATTAATAAGCAGAATATTCATAAAGTCTTTGACGTTGGCTATGTAATTTTCCGTCGACAAACACTTTCAGTCTACCTGAAAATTAATTATTTCACTACTATTCCAAGCCATAAACAATTCTCGAAATAAAACACGCGTAATTAATTATACGAATTCCATTATCATCACATGTCTAACCGTACGATTCAAACATCTAATCGAATTATTTCAATCACAAATAATGTTTGCTAAAATTCTTTTCTTTTTCTTTTTCTTTTATTTTCCTTTTATTTTCTTTTTATTTTATTTTTCTTTTATTTTTCTTTTATTTTTCTTTTCTTTTTCTTTTCTTTTTCTTTTCTTCTTCTTTTCATTTTTCTTTTCATGTTTCTTTTCACTTGTTTTATGTTTCTTTTCACTTTCTTTTCAAACTACTTTTTTTTAACAAACACATTTTCGAATATAAAACGTGTTTACGAAAGAAATTTTGGAAAGGATTTATTATTATTGTTTTAATACAGTGTCGTTGCTATTTGTTGTTATTGTTGATGTTTTTATTGCTATTTATTATTTTATTATTATCATTTATTATTTTATTATTATCATTATTATTTTATTATTATCATTTATTATTTTATTATTATCATTTATTATTTTATTATTATCATTTATTATTTTATAATATCATGTCTGTATTATAATCTAATTTGAGGGACTTGGTTGAAGTCCGCAACGTTTTGTCAACGATTAAACAAAATTAATATGTCACTAGCGTAATATTATAAAAATTATTGCCTACAATATCTTGTAACAAAATTTGTTAAATACATTTTAAAAAACCTTTTGAGATAAAAATTGTAAAGAAAAAATAAATAGAAAAATATGTTTAGTTTAAAATTTGGTGAGTAAGACACAAAAAATGTCTTAATTTAAGACATTTTTGCCCAGACAAGACACTTTTGTCCCACTTTTAAGACACCATTTTTTGCAGTGATAACCCTAAAAACTTATAATTTTTGAATAAATAAAGAATAAAGAAAGAATAAAGAAAGAATAAATAAAGAATAAATAAAGAATAAAGAAAGAATAAAGAAAGAATAAAGAAAGAATAAAGAAAGAATAAATAAATAATAGAGAAAGAATAAATAAAGAATAAATAAAAAATAAAGAAAGAATAAATAAAGAATTTGAATCTGATACAATCAATTTGAAAAAAGTTGGCCGCAAATTCATTTTGAATTCATTTTTTCAGATAATTCAAATCAAAAGAGAGTTTAGATTTTTTCAGTGTTTTCAAAGTTGAAAAAAGCAATTCTAAATTGCTGAATGAGAATGGCACATTCTAGAGAGGATCGCTTAGTCACTCATTTTAGGCATGAAATGCCAAAGCACCTTTGGAAAGCTAGGCACGTGGCTTAATTGACTTTCGCATAACTTTGGCAAGAGTCAATGAAACAGGACATTTCTGGAATGCAGACAATGCATGCCCTAAAGCCAATTGTCTTATCGATTACGTGTAAGATACCGGGACTTACATTTAACGGGTCAAAAAATAAAGAAAAGGGAATCGAAACGAGCCAGGGGTAATAATAATGGGGAACGTGAAATTGGGAAGGGCGTTTGATTTATAACGGTTGGATCTTCTCCCTTCGCGAGATTCAGGTCCTGAAAATCCTTGAATTTCGCGAATTCAGTCCTCTGACATTGCTAGCAGTCCCACTCCTACTTTCTCCTCAGCTAGACACCCTTTGCTCCCTTGAAAATATTGCCAGCACGTGCAAGAAGCATCGTGCGTCGATAAGCGCTAAGAACGTCTTTAGTGCTGGCTTTGCAAATAAAACAGAAACGAGAGCGTGTTATTTTCTAGGAAACCTCGAGAGGATTTCTATCTAGTGTTTAAATAGGATTCCATGCCCCTTTTTGAATAATCAATTCGTGTTAATTTCAAAACTGCAGAAGCATGGTGTCTTGTATTGAGCGAAATTGTCTGAAATTAAGATACATTTGGTGACACATGAAAAATGTCTTAGTGTCAAATATGTTTTAAATTAAGACATATTTGGTATACCTAATATGTCTTCGTTATTATAACTTGTGCCTTAGTTATAACTAAGGCACAAAAGTGAATTAATTTAAGACATTTTTTCTCAAATTTTAGTATTTTGAAACATTTTAAAGACATTTTTAGTATTATTAAATATTTTGAAATATTTTTCATTATTGGGAAGTATTTAAAAATATTTTAAGACCAATTTTAACTATTTTAAATATTTTAAACTAATTTTAAGTATATTTACATATTTGAAAGTGTTTTGGAATATTTTGGAGTATTTTAGAATTTTCAAGTATTTTTATTATTATTACTATTATTATTATTATTATTATTAATATTATTATTATTATTATTATTACTATTATTATTATTATTATTATCATCATTATTATCATTATTATCATTATTATAGTTACTTAATATTAAAGTAACAATTTATTAATGTTAATTAATTTTAAAGTAATTTTAAGTATATTTATATATTTTGGTGTATTTTGAAGTATTCTGAAGTATTTTAAGGTAATTTTAAGTATTTTTTTGGAATATGTTAAAGTAGTTTTAACTATTTTGAAACATTCTAAAGTATTTCAAAATACTTTTAAGTATTTTGTAATATTTAAGAGACATTTTAAGTATTTTTAAATGTTTTGAAGTATTGTGAAGTATTTAGAAATATTTTAAAGTAATTGTAAGTATCTTAAAATATTTTAGAGGATTCTGAAGTAGTTTGAACTATTTTAAAGCAATTTTAAGTATTTTTAAATATTTTGAAGTATTTTAAAGTACTCTGAAGTATTTTAAGGTAACTTTAGGTATTTACGAATATTTTAAAGTAGTTCTAAGTATTTTGAAACATTCTAAAGTATTTTG
>WNHD01005304.1:0-14658 GCA_011057455.1 Ganaspis sp. Gsp50 | reverse complement strand
TTTTAAAGGCAGTTCGTCTAGGAAAAATATTTTATTGTAAAAAACAAATTGAATCGTATTAATATAAAGATAATATGAAACAAAAATTTGTAAAAAGATATCATTGTTCCATTACTTTTGACATTTAAAACTTTTTCTCTATGAGGAAGCCGAAATGTTCATGAAATGAATATAATTTTCCACTTGTTTGTTACATTAAGCTCCTTCAGTCTTAGGATCATTGATATTTTCTAAAAATTGCTTCCTTTGACAAACTTTGTAATTGAGGGGTCAAAAACTAATACAAAGTGAAATTGAAAAATTTGGTAAAACCTCTGGAGATTTTCATAACAGTTTTCATTTAAAACGGAATATTTTGAATTCGGAAGATAATCTATTATCGCACTGAGTTGATTTGAATGCTGTCGTGAAAAAAATCATATATGTAGAATCACCAAGTTTTGTCAATTTTAAAAAAGTGTGTGTGGCAAATTTTTCGAGGTCAATAAAAAGTGTATAGCACTTCTACTCTCGGTCAATGTTACGTCTGCCATTCTCTTTCCTCAGACAGAGCATTCCAAGACATTTCTTTCGCGTTCACAATTCGAGATATCTGCTTGTCAGGAGTGTAATATCAAGTGACCTCGTCGTCAACATGATTGTCTCAGATTGAGAAAAACATCCCCGCGGCCTTTGACTATTTATTCCCGAGAATCCTGTAAAGAATTCACCCTCTTGACCTTCTTAAGGTCGAAAGTATAATCTACTGTTTTATTCAACCAACAGAAAACAGCCCTAATTTTTACAAGAAAGTTTCGAACGAGAATCACGATTTCGAGCAGATGTTCCGTTTTTTTGTTCTATGTTCATCTCGGTTCGTATTGACATGGTTGATAATGAAAACGAATGCTATATACGGAAATAAATCTGTAGCTGCATTTACTATATGTGTGTTAGTCACAAAAACTAGTGATATACGGGATTGCTGTAGCAATAATAATTTAATAATATTTTTCTCGTAATAAAATGTAAAAAATACTTTGCATGAAATTAAAGCTATCATGCTGTAAAACTCAGAAGTAGAGGTTATGTGTCAGCTGAGTCGCGGTACTTCTGCGCATGATCTAGTAGTTCTGCGCACGCTTAAGTACTTCTGCGCATGCTCTAGTACTTCTGCGCATGCTCAATTACTTCTGCGCATGCTCAAGTATGCTACAGCTGCCAGTGCAGTTCCCACAGACTGTGGACTTTGCTTTAAGTTGCTCAAAGAAGAAAAGAAGCCGTTTCAATGGAATAAAAGAGGACAGAGCGATAATTTTATCCTTTTCTTCCCAATGAAAACGCGACCACGTCCTTTCTTGTGCTAAAGCCCTAAGTTTACTATAGTGACATTTTTTCGTACACTTTTGGCGAACCAGCAATTGTAAAGTTAGTCAAACATTGAAAACAAATAAATAATCGAGCAGATCGTTGAATAATATTCGAACCGAACCAATCGATGTTAATTTCGATATATGGAACTCTACTCAAAAGGGCGATATTTCGTTTTTTTTATTCCTATATTTGTGTATGCTTTATGAAAATAAAGAAAATGAAATATTTCAATAAAGCAAGAAATTTTACTTTTATTACCCAAAAGAAACTAGAATGAGGATACAACACCTTCTCACGAAAACTGAAGGCCAGTGACGTAAAACGAGGAAACTCAAGAGGTCAATGTTCTCTTGATTTTGATTACATATCTTGTTTTTAGACCAAAGTAATTAACGACAATCATTGAGAATGATGATCTCTTTTTTGCAAAAATTTTAAATCCCTAACATTTTGACATGAAGGAATTTTGTTTTTTAAAAAAGTTCTTAAAAACCAACGAAAACAGTTTCATAACTGATTTAAGAAAACGCATCTTAATTTAGAAACATTTGTATAAAAATCTCTACATAATGTGTTTGTTAATCGAAATCAGCTAAATTGTATTCGATCGTTTTATTCATGGCATTTGTTTGCATTAATTTCATGCCTTATTATGGGTAGAGAAATACTTGCTTCCCTTTAAAAATCATTTCCTCTTCGTATTCCAAAAAATTATTTTTAATTTTTTGCATTAAATTATATTTCTATTTTTTATATTAAATTATATTTACCTTCTTTATATTAAATTATATTTACATTTTTACTCTCTAAATCTGAATTAGTCATTTTCTACTAATTCAAGATTTAGAGAGTATATTAAATTACATTTACATTTCTTTTATATTTCCAGTAAACTAATTCAATAGAAATTGTATTTGTTGGTTTTTGAAATCTAATCGATTTTGAAAAAAACTTGAGTTATTGACTTGTTGTCATTGTTTTCTTGTTTAAAGTTGAAAGTAATGAAAAATAAATCATATATGTTGAGCTTGCATCGACATCTGAGTAAATAATTTTATTCAGTCTTCATAATCATTTCATTCCTTTCTTTACTCTAGCAATATTTATCTCTAATTTCCATTAATTTTATCGAAACAGGAATTTCTATAGCAAACGCTGATTAAATAGAATACACACTTCAATTGCTGTTATGGTTATTTAGACAATGGTTTCATATTCAATTAAAGAGATATTTTTAATTTATTGAATCACTTCAAACATTTTATATATTTATTTTTAATATTTTTATTAATTATACAATTTTCTAATGGGGGAAAGCGGTCTAAGAGGGCCCCTATTCATATTATGCAACAAATTATATAGCTAGTTAATTAAAAATAGAAAAACAATGTACGTTTATTATTGCTTGGCATCCCCTTTAAATAATCCATGAGGTATAAAAACCATATAAATTATTTAAAAGACAGCTAATTTTGGCGTTGAAAAAAGTGCATTTTTGACCGTCTGAGGCTACCAAGGGATAAGACAGCCCTCTCTTTAAATTTTTCAATATCTATTTATTTGGCAATTTAAAATTTGTCACTACAATTCAGGTAGGGACAGACAGAATTAAAAAGATGTAATTTTGTATAAGTCCTTTTACTCGTAAATACATGTGTAAATAGATTTTACGAACACAGACGTATTTACGGGTAAACCCTGTACAAAATTTCATTAAAATCGGCCAAAGCGATACACATGTATTTACGGTCAAGGGGCCATCCATACATTACGTAACGCTTCAAGGGGGTGGGGGGTTAAGCTGTTTGTTACGATATGTAGAAAAAATGTAGAAAAATTTCGTGGCGCTACCTAGCAGCGCGAGATTTATGCAAAATTACCATGTATCTAGCGCTACTAGCTAGCGCCACGAAAATTTTCTACACGGGGCGTTACGAGGGGGGGGGGGGGGGAAAAATTTTCAAAAAAAGCGTTACGTAATATATGAATGGCCCCTAATATTAATAATATATTTATTAATAATATTTTCCTAATGCAAAAGTTACAAAAGCATCGTGAATCAATAATTTACACAATTTCTCGTATGGAAGAAAACGTATTTACCTTACTTTTATGTAATTACAATTCCACAAGTTACTCTTTTTTATGGTTCTATAATTCATAATAGACTTAAGAGATAAATTTTATTCTTTGAATTTTAAAACATGAATCTAGATGAGGAATATATGTATAAGTAATGCGAATTCGTGGTCTGAATGGTTTTTCTGTCTGGGTTTAATTTCCTTTCCAGAGGCATATCAACCTGAAGGAAGGGGAAGAAAAGAGGGAGTGGCGTTCCCAAGATTTATGAAAGGGGATGAGAGCAGCTTCCATATAATCAATTTTAAATGTAAAGATCACACAAATATAAAGTCAGACATAAAACAGGGCAATATCTATAAAAATTCTAATAGAGTTCTCCGGGACTTAATGAAAGCTTTAAAGAATAATGTTTCATTTTCTGAAAAGGAAAATAAAAAACATTTGCCACGATATTGAATTATTTTTTGATTAAATAATTATACCCGATCTAAATAACTGGAAACGATCAAATTTAGTAATTAATTAGAGCGTTAATAAATACAAGTAACACCCGATAAGATCAATCAGTGAGAGGAAACTATATTTAATTTAATATTATTGAAATCGGGCATAGATAAGTTATTTCTGATTCGAGAATAACTCTTAATTTAAGGTCATGTCCAAGAACTCGATCGATAAGGTAGGAATCTACGTTAATTTATATTTTTTTTCTGGAATTTCTTTTTAAAAATAATAATAAGTCAGATATTCATAACGCACTTGAAGGTTTCCTGCGATAATTCCCAAAGTTTGAAAGTTTTATCTTTTCTAGTTTCGCTGTAAGTAGTGAAAACTAATATGTCGGTAAGTTTGTTATCGACTCACTAGTTTCTCACTTCTTACAGCGATGTCTGACTTATTATTATTTTTAAAAAGAAACTTTAGGACAAAATAAAATTTAACGTAGATTCCTAACTTATCAACCGAGTTCTTGGACATGACCTTAAATATAATTCTAATTCAATAATTTTGATTAAATAACTCTGATTCAATAATATTCTAGATTTAAATACAATTCTGATTCAAGAATAATTCTAGATTTTAATATATAAAATATAGATTTAAATATAATTCTGATTTAAGAATTTTAGGCCCGATTCCAATAATATGTTCCATTAGTTCAAGTATATAGATTTTTCTGTGTGATAAATAAATACGAAAAAAATAAATTAGTGCGTCTTTAGATGATGGAATCCATGTCAAATGGCAATGTGAAAAAGTTGTGTTCAATCTGTTCCAATCCCAATGATCATTTTTCTTCAATCTTTTTCTTCCAAATACATGTTTTTTAATAATAATTTTTCGAAAATTAATTACTTTTTTCCATTGTAAAACCTTCACGAAGGAAAATGACATAATATAGAGTAGCGGAAGCTTATCTGTTAGAAATAAAGGTACAAACTGTAAAAATTTGTATAGTTTACGGATATCTCTGATGCTAAAAATATCGGAATCAGTAAACCTAATCTTAAAATTTACAATATGTTCCCGGCGTATTTCAATGCAACTTTTTTCGTTTACTTAACTGCGTTTTCAGTTTTTCAAAAACTTTTACTTTTAATAAACAATTTTCTTCAATTTCTATGAATTTTCATTTGTAATTTTTAAAAATTTTGGTTGTGGAAGTAATCTGTAAGTTTTAGAGAGCAAATATGCTATTACTATATTTTAGCTGATAAAATCTGTAACTTCTACGGATTTTTCTGTTGATATCGAGATTCTTTTCTCCGTGTTTGAAACGCACGTGGTATTAACCAAATGTGAATTCGTGGAATTGCAGTATAGCTCCGACGATATGTCACTGCTGTTAATTAATGTGAATGTTCAATTTCTATAATGTCTCCAATTTTGTAAATCTAGCTGTTATATACACCATAGTCAATGGAATATATTAGGTTGTTACTGATTTAATGGGAAAATTATAGTATATTTAAAAGCAAAAATAATCTATTTAAAGTTTCTTTGATCTACATACAAGCATTTTTTTTTGAAACAATAACAAAAAAAAAGAAGATATTTTCCATCATAATAAGTGCAAATCCAATGATCAAAGATGAGGGGACTAGTAAACAGTATTTAAATACGAGTCTCTGAGTTCCATTAATTGATTTCATTTCATTTAACACATATATATATGCGTTGTAGTTTGCATTTGCATAAGCAACTTCCAATAATTCTTGAAACTTGTACATACGACTTTTGAAAATGTTACTCAAGTTTGCAACGTTGTTTTCGTTTACAAAAAACTAAATTTTTGTTTTCTTATTTATTGCTCCCGTATTTATTTATAGGCTATGTGAGAAGAAAAGGCAAAAAAGAATCTTTAGAAATTGCAATTAAATATTTCAAACAATTTAAAATAGCATGCTATTTATGATATTTTGACGTTTGTGGAAGCAATGTTCAAAACTTTTTTGTTACAATAACTAAATTTTTTAACAAAAATGTGCATTATTTATAAACAATTAAGTGGACAAAACCCTTTTTTATACATTCTGGACATTTAGCAATTCAGAAATTGTTATTAAAACGTGATTGGTGAAATCTCATTTATATTTTATATTATTATTAAATATTGTTGACTTAAAAATTATTAATGAAAAATATAATATTCAAGTCTGATATTGAAATTTTGAGAAAATTTGATTCGTTTGCGATATCGATTTCTCTCATTTTACATTTAAATTAAATTAAATTTATTTTTCAATTTAGAAGACTTTTGAGATTTAGAAAAATGTTAAGATTTAGATTAACAAGCACTTAAATTTTATGATACTGTAGAAGTTGTAAAATGTTTTAATTTCAGTGAAAACTCAAATTTCTAAGCATACCAAGAATCAGTGAAGGAGTATTGATTTTAGACCGGCCTTTCTAATTCAATAGTCAAATATGATTAATTCACTTTAGTAACGTCTTTAACGTAATGTCGGGCTATTTTCAACTAAAATTACTGGTTTCCATTACTTAATAGAAAGTGTCATTTATAGTAAATAATTTAATTAGTAAATAATGTACTAAATAAATCCCTTCTTATCGCGTAAGTAGAAGAAATTTAAAAATACTTTTAGTAAATATGAAATGAAGTTTTTACTTCATTTCTTTCAAAACTTTCTTCAGCCACAACTTTCTAATTCTGAGTAAGCAAAAATTTGTCTGAGATGAAATTCACGAACAATTAACATACGGTGATTCAGTGACAATACATTTCGCTGATTTTTATATGGAAGAAAACAGACGATGGAAAACTATTGAGTAATTAAATTTAAAAATGTTATTCAATGCAAATAGAAGTTTAGTAAGTTAAAGAATTGAAAAATTACTCTCGAAATACAAATCAGGGATATCACTTTTTCAAATCGGCGCATTCGCGTTGAATCAGCGAGCTTTTAGGTTATGTTACACTAAAACATCAGTGTCCTTCAGCGTACATACGCTGATTTGAATAAGTGGCTCACTTATAGCTAAAAATGATCGAGATTCCACTGATTCAAATTTTGGAAGCATAGAAAATTATAAATAAAAAAAAAAATAGAAAATTATAAATTAAAAAACGAATAGAAAATTATAAATTAAAAAAAAGAATAGAAAATTATATAAAATTAAAAATATTAAAATTTTATTGAAACTGTAACAATATCCTATTAATTGAATGAAAACGTTTGCAGGCGAAAATGAAAGCTGATCAAATGCATATAGGAGAGTTTCAGAAATATTCAAATATTAAAGCTATAGAAGTTGAAAGGAAGTATTTGCCTAAAATTAGTCGCCAAATGTATATCCCTAAAGAATAGCATGAAATTCCCTCTGCAAGTCAAATAGCAAGTAAACTTTTATTCTATATAACTTATACTTGGATTTCTACTTTGTACTATAAATGTGCTAGTCCACGAGTTATTTTACGCATTTCGGAGCACGTTCACAGCATGAAACTTTGTTCACTTTTATTTTTTTGGTAAACACTTTCAGAAAGTTCAAGTTTGAAGTCGAATTAACCTTTTGTTTATAAAGTAAAAAAAAGAGAAAGTTTTATTTTGTAAATACTATTTTCTAGACCGTTTAAGATACAAAAGTTTTGTTTGAGTCAAAACAACAATAAAAATATAAAAACAGTAAAATGAATCATTTATAAACTACATTTTAGTAATTAACACTCGGAAATGATATAATTGTGCTTTAGTAATCTAGTTGCGTAAAATAACTCCTGAACTCGCATAAATAGTTTTTCAAATACAAATTTCGTTTTTATATATATTTCTTTAACAATGCATTTTCATAATTAAAGGTCCGTATGCAATAACTGCCTCTACGAGTGAACCTTGATCCAGATTGTGGATGGGCAAGAAAGTTGCGTGTAAGTTCAGAGGCAGTTATTGCACGCAGACCCTCAATTTATTCTAATTTTATCTACTACTAATGAAAAGGATTTCGAAAAAGGAAATAAATTCTTGCATTCCGTTTTTAAAATTTTGCTGCAAGTATAGTTCATAATTCCAATTTCATAAGTAGTTCTCATTAAACGCTTGCGACATTTTTGTGGACTGAAAGAAACTCACAAATTTTCAAACTAATTAACTTTTTTAATTTAAACGTATAACAGAGATTTTTCTTCCATTCTTTAAAAGTACTTTGCGTGGTTAATTTTAGGGAAAAAGTTAAACTTCCGCTTCAATATTTCTTAAACTTTTTTTTGAATTTAGATCAGTAACTTAGAAGACGGCAAGAGAAGGGGGTTGAAGTTCTAGAAATAAAATAAAAGTGAAAACCCGGTGTTTGATAAAAGCGTCCCTTAAGTTTGAAACTTAATACTGTTAGGGGAGTTTGGGGTAGGTTAATATACTTAAGCATTTTTAGTAATAAAATTTAAAATATTGATCAAAATCTTATTTTAGAAGATTTTACATGCTTGTAGTGATGTTTTTAATATTTTTATAAGTGATAGATTAAAAAAATGAACTTCTAAAAAATAATTAAAATATATTGATAGGAATTATTTTTAAAAAAAATATCTGGATAGCCTAGGACTTTTAAAAAAATTTTACCTTTAAAAATACTTTGTTTATAAATAATGATTAAATTTTATCTTAAAATAATAAAATAGGTTAATTTCGCTACGTACTTAATATTGTAATTCTTATATTTTTTTAAATCTGAATTATCATTCTTTTTAACAGAAAAATGTGACATTTTAAACCAAAAACTATCTATGGAATATAATAAAAAATTATTAAATATTAAATAAATCAATTATTATTAAATATTAAATAATATTAAATATTATTATTAAATATTAATTACTATTAAATAAATAAATGAAAATAAATAATAATAGACATAAAATAAAATTCCCTAGGCTACCGGAAGGTGATGTATTTCATTAAATTTTAAATGGGGGAAGGTGGGGCAAGATAGGGTACCGTCTTTTTTCGAAAATCAATAAGCTTTCAAAAATTCTATAAACGCTATTTGGTATCTTTTTTCAATCCAAATTAGTGTATCAAGTGATTTGACTCGAAAAAAAAATTTATCGGAATAATGAATAGAAATGTTTTTCTACCATCTGATCTAAATTTTCACAATTTTGAATGCGTGACTGTATGATCACTAGAATTTTTGGAGACCTCGACTAAATTTATTTTAAAGCTCAGTTTATAAAATTTATTTTTTAGTATAGTGCGCATGCGCAATGTAATCAGTAAAAATAATTTTATTGAAAAAGTGCGTGTGGGGCAAGATGGGGTATATGCATTATGTTAAGAAGCCCCATCTTGGTCTGCTGGGTATTTACATAGTGATATAATTTAATGTTTGTATTTTGCAGTAAATGTTGAATATTTTTAGCTTTTCAAATAAAAATACTTTATATAACGACTTTTTGACACTGATTACGATCTTCATTTTTTTAAAAAAATTTGCAATTCATAACCTAGATTTATCAAATTGTAAAAGTCTAACTGTTCGAAACGTTTTGCGTTTTCGAATTTTGTTTTTATATATATAAACTTTTCGTTTGTTTATTTGTTTATTAAAAAAGTTCAAAAGTTATCTAAAATTTTATTTACTTTTAAAGTAGTACCCCGTCTTGACCCATAGGGTACCCCATCTTAATCTAACGGTGGGGCAAGATGGGGCAAATGCGATTTTTTTATTTAATCAATTATCGTTTAAAGAATTAATTAACTTTTTGGTTTATTACAGTAAATACTTATAGTACACATGTTGAATATTATATTAGAGAAAACATTTCATTTCTAAAATTAAAACTTGAAGGTTTTATTTACAATCTTCATTAAGTACCCCGTTTTAAAATTTTGATATACTTGAATATTTAAATCAGTCATCCAAAATTGAAATATTTTTTCAGAGATGATATTTATACAGTTATGTACGAATCGGATCTGTCAAATAAAATCGATATTTCTATAAAACATTTCTTATACGGTTGTATCCGTAATTTGTACGTTTTAATCCGAAAATCATCCAGTTATCATACGTTTTCAATCCGAATTCTATACGTTCTTGTTGGAAAATTCATCCGATTTTTGTGTCCAGTTTCTATCAGAAATTTTTACTAAAGGTATTTAGTGCAAACTGTACCGTGGTGGACCCAGTTTCCGTCCAGGACCCAATTTTCGTCCACTTTTACAAATTTCCCCTATTATAATGTAAATTAATAGAGAAAACTCATTTTTCATGGTTTCTTAATGTTTTCTATCAGGACAATCAAATTTGCGCCAATTTTCACTATGATTTTCGTAATCAGCACATCAAATTACATAAGTATGTGTGGTTTCAACAAAATTGGAGCTCTTGTTTTCGAAAGTGCACCTGATGTTCTGTAAGTTCAAAATTTTATGAACATCTTGAACTAAAGATGGATTTTGCATTATAAAGTATATCGTTTATATTATTTCATGAATGTTCAAGGCTACCTAGTGTCCTAGGCTAACCCAATCTCCTTCTGAAAATGGACCTTTAACTGATTGAGAAAACAGGTGCAATTTGGGAAGAAACGTAATTCAAACTGTAAATTTCGCTATAATAAAAATCCTACGCAATAATTCTAATATTTATTATTTGATCCAAAGAAAACTTGTTCTAGTTTAATAAAAATATCCTTGAAAGTAAAATAATAAAATGGTTTCCTTTTCAATTTCTTATCAATTTTTCGATATAACTCATTTTTCTTTGGAAAGTAATAAAATAGCTTAGAAATGAGCTTCTGATTGAAAGATATTTCTCTTGAGGTTTAGATTTCAAGCACTTCCGATTTCGAGAGGCTTTTAAGATCAGCTTGTTTTATCTTTCCCGAATGATACATTTGATCAGCGCGTGAGCATACTGAGTATTGCACCCATCAATCCTCCAAAATTCGGTGGTTACGCCACTGGAGAGTGTCTGTGTGCGTAGAATTCAACAGTATTGAAGAACGAGAAAGAAAGAAACAGGAAGACATCAGATGAGTGGAGTGAGGAAGAGCCAAGAGATTCACTGAGGTGGCTTTAAAAAGTTCCGATAGGATGGGGTGAAGGATCCCTAAGGACTCAACTGGTCCAGAAAAAAATAAAGGGATGAACCACAATTCCCAAATGAAGATTTTGCCCTCCCTATGAAACAACTTTCTTGTCATTTTTCCGAAATCAAAACGACTTTTGCCTGCTCTTGACAATCATGAAGATCTCACCTATTGGCCGGATGTTTCACACAATTGGTGAATACAGCTTTGAGAATTCCTTGCAGGAATTTCAAATACCACGGATTTCAGACACTAGAAGGAATTTCAGCTGGAGAGAATATCACACCCAGGAGCCGCTGTACAATTATACACACAACACACACACACACGCGCGTACTTCAAACACCGGTTTTGCACTCGCGATAAATTTGCACGCGTGTTTTCACAAGTTGGGCGTAAACGTCGTGCGATTATATTGAGAGATGATGATGATGATGGTCCCTGATGTCCCCCAATGCACTGTTTCAGTGCACTTGTACTTCACGAGACACCCTGTATGTTGAGTGTAAAGAGCGGGATGTTGAGTGGCTCTGGAAGGCTGCGGGTGAAGGAGGGAAACAGAAAATACGACGGGTGCTGCGAGGGGAGTAAAAGAGAGGGAGACAGAGAGAGGTAAGATGAGTGGAGTGAGAAAGAAAGGATTGAAGAGTAACTCCAACTATCGAAGAGTTACAATGGCCGACGACCGCAGCAGTCTGGCGACCTCTTCGATTTTCCGGCACAAAAAAGCCGGCAATTGCTACAAAGAAAATGCCGAATCGCTTTGGGCTGGTTTGTACAACACTGCATTAGAGAAACAAAAGGATTAGTTGTTATTTACCGCTTGGGATCCTGAAGTGGAGATATTTTGTACTCGCGTGGTCTGCAGTGACGGGTGCCCGGTAATTTTGTGACAGAACGATTACCGCTTAAGACATGCACAATATAATGAAATATAATGGTGAGTTTTGTGCGAGCAACCGTGCGCCACTGAGCAAAGTAGGGGATCAAAACGGAGTGGCATACTTGGTGGTAGTGGAGGACTGCGCGGTGGTCAGAGGAGTAAATGTTGAGAGAGTGGGAGAATGACGCGATGACAGAGGAAGGAGAAAGAGACTGCATGCAAACTTTTGGGAAAGCAAGTGAGATGAATTGATGTGAACACAGCGAATGGTCAAATGGAAAAGTCAAGGAGGAGGCGACATCTGCTGTAGTGTCTTCAAACACCTGTTAGCACAATTTGTTGGTTAAAACGGAATTTACAAATTTAAGTCTAAAGGCGGGTTTCTTTACTTTTAAAAAAGAACGTTCTCGCGATTGCTCGCGTTTTACTTCATGATAACACTTTGTTTCTGTAAATGCAATCACTTTTTACTATTCCAAATTTGCATGTACGATTTTAAGTGCCGAAATACTAAAAATTGCACTAGGGGTACGCAAATTACGTAAGGGTTCGTCCATAAATTACGTCACACTAGGGGTCCAACCCAAGTGCGAATTGACAGAACTGACAATGCACTGATTTGGCCACACCAGGCCATCTAAACAGAAGAAGAAGAAAATCACTGATACAAAAAGATAGTTGGTACACTCATATTTCTGTATAAGTTAGCAATACTGTATGATTAATATAGATACAGACAGCTGAGATAGGTAATTTAACAATTTCGAATCAACAAACTGTATTGTGAAATTAGCATTTCTTGATTGTCAATCTGATGACGTTTTTTAGGTTAACAGTTTGTACAAAATCCTTCAACCATCAGTTAGTTGGCAAAATTAACTATAGTTGATGAAAAAGGTTATCACCTTTTTCTATCAGTGTGTGGGCCAATGTTGGACGAGTCACGCAGCCTTTCAACAAATTCTATAATTCAAGCCACTCAAAAAGATTTTGAATCGGAAGTTTCCGATTTATAGTTTTTGACAACCGAACCTAAAAATTTTGACTCCGATTCATAATTGTCAATAAAGATTCAGTAAATTTTTTATCAATAGATTACATAGATATATTACCGATTAAGACCAATTCTGATTCAAAACAATTAAAAACGTCAATCGTGAATCCGCATTCTTAAAATCTCCGATTCACAAAGTAAAATCCTCAATAAGTTTTTTTTCCTGGGTAGGTATACCTGTCAAGAAGAGGTAAATTAAAATGGATTAAAATGGTTACGAAAAATTTCAAAAATGACATTGCTTTGAATAGAATGTGATATTAATGCAATTCTTATTTAACAAGATTTTAATTCGATTAAATTCCATTTGATTAAAATGTCAACAATTTTTATCTTACAAACCGAATTAAATTATTTCCAAGTTTTAAGGAATAAAACATAATTAAATTGGTTTCAATTCTAACTATCGTATTAGAATCAAAATGTGTGCGATTTTCATGAACAATTGAGAAGAATATACATGCGTGCAGATGAATGCTTTTCAAAATAATTAAAACATGAAAGTTTAAAAATGACATTAGTTGGAATTCAAATATAGTCAAAACGAAAACGCTCAAAAGTGACTAATTCAGATTTAGAGATCTAGAAGTCCAGGGAAATGCTACACTGAAAAAAATGTATTTGATTCAAATAACGATTTACTTGTCTATTATCAAATAAATATTTATTTGAACCTAGTAATTATTATTTAAGTCCAATAAACAATACCTATTTGATTCAAATACTGAAATAATTTATTCAAATGCCATTTATTTGATTCAAATAATAATTACTTGGTTCAAATAAATATTTATTTGATAATAGACAAGTAAGTGGTTATTTGACTCAAATAATTTTTTTTTTTCAGTGTACGTTTAATTTGTAAATGTTGCCATTTAAAAAAGTGCTACGTGAGGGATAATTGTTTTTATTTACTGCTTTGTAATCAAAGTGGATTTTCTTCCATTACAATCATTGAGTATAATTAAATTAATTATTTCATAATCCCTCTTCAGAATTTATTGTTTCTCTTGAAAGCCATAAAATACAAGTAATCGATTGCAATTCTTTTTCCTGTTACCAACTGTAATCTTCCTTTTATCACTTTTAAACCTTAAAATCCTCTAGAGTCTTTTGAGATTCCTTGTAATCCTCAATTATCTGCACAATCCTTTTTCATTCTATCCAATGTTTTCACCAATTAATTTCTATGGTTTGTGCGATACGTTTCTTAGTCTCAAACAAAATTATTAAAAACTCTTTAAATCTGAATTGGTATAGATAATTACTACAATTGGTGATATTTTTTCTTATCAACTCCTTAAGTTAATTTTACTAAGATGTCTTTAGTAATCACTTTGGTTTGAATTACGTCAAACGGTTTTCTAAAATTAATTCT
Organism: Ganaspis sp. Gsp50; assembly: GCA_011057455.1. NCBI lineage: Eukaryota > Metazoa > Arthropoda > Insecta > Hymenoptera > Figitidae > Ganaspis > Ganaspis sp. Gsp50. The sequence goes on along the minus strand of WNHD01005304.1, from coordinate 356 downwards.
GCAATGATTTTCATAAAAAAGGTGGGCTCTTATTTAACACCGATTTTTATCTTTTCAAAAGTATTTCGACGTTTCAGGTATGAAAAATAGTTTTCATAAAGAGTGAAGCAATATGTGAAAAAATTGCAATGTCATCCTAGCAGTGTTAACACTTTCTATCGATCGAAAAGATGAAAGCTTCGTTAGGTAATTAATTCAGCAGAAGTTTTTCACAACCAAAAAATAAGGATTGATCGCCACCAAGGTTTTCTTCCTATTCACACTGAGAGAAACTTTTGTTTGATTTGAATATAAAAATTTGTTTAATTCAAACATAAATGAATCAAACAAAGAATTTGTTTGATTTAAATAAAATT
>WNHD01005303.1:0-10338 GCA_011057455.1 Ganaspis sp. Gsp50 | reverse complement strand
TCATCTTTTTTTCTTCAGACATGATTCAACATTAATCAACCATCATCCATAATCCATAATTTAAAATTCATCATCATTCATCACATCTAGCTTATATTGACTGGATCGTTTAAGAATAATCTTAATCAATTGTCTGTGCTAACCTCTTCATTAGCTGGAAATTCTGTGTATGATATGAACCAATTATTCATATTGTTTATATTTATATCTTGTCTTCATCTGCCGGGTAATGTTTTTCTTCTGTGAACTTATTGTGCATTCTACAATCTTGACGTCATTGGATAAAAAACCTTGGTTATATTTTTAATTTTAATGCATTTAGTCATGACTTTTGCCTAAAAATATTAATGCCGTATAGAAATCAATTATAAAAACATACTGCAATTAAAGCACTCATAGGTGATTTTTACGCCGTTTTTACATTTGAGAGTTGTAAGGGGTTGTTTTACATTACACCAGGTGTTAGGGAAACTAATAACAGGTACACAAAAATATTATCGTATTAAAATAACATTTTAGTAAACACGACACGTCTTTAAATGCAGTTATTGTTTTTAAGATATTTTTTATTTTAAGGGTTAAAATGGAGTAATTTTTTAATTAAAATACGACCTTTTTTGCATTCTTAGATGGAGTTTAGAACATTTTCAATTTTAAGGGTTGCAGACGATTTTAAAATACAACAATATACAGGACTATACATAATAGTTGCCTGACAGTACTACTTTACATTACAATTTTTTAAATAAAGTGATTATTTTCACGGCATATAAATGTTAAAGGTTGCAAGGGGTTTCTTTTTGATTTTCGATGTTCTTACAATATAATTCCTAATATAATAACTTTCTGATTTGAAAATTAATTTTTACCTAATTGATAATATTAATGTACATAAGAAAGGTAGACAAGAGTCGAAGGGTCGAAGAGCGGGTTGTTTTTTTATTTTAAGGGTTGTCTAATATATGTATTTTGGTTTCTGTTGGTCATTTTTAAAAGTATGTAGTCTATTCAAATGTGGGTCAATATTAATTCCTTCTGGATTTTTATGTGTTTTCATAATTTGGAGTTTTCACATATTGTTAGAAATGAGTGATATTGGGGTAGTTTTTCAACCCTTTCCCCCTGGTTTGGAACATTTTAACAAATATTTTCAGATTCAGTGAGGTCAAGAATGTGGGGAAACACTTTCATTTTACATTTCCATTTTGGGCCAATTTTGCTTCATTTTCCACATCGTTCTTTGTTATAAGAAAAAATCTTGACATGATAGGTATAGATAGGCTACGGATTTTGATACAGTGACTAAAAATGCTTTAGGACTGCATTGACTGAGTTTTTGAAACGAATGAAAAACTTTGTGGTCCTGTGTAATCACTCGAAAAATATTCCTGTTTAAAAAAAATTGTTGTGTTATTTTAATCAAAAATAAGTTGTCGATGTAAGTACATCCTAAATTACTTTAGCTCACTTTCCGAGTTTTGATTCCGAATTTGATGCCTACAAATTCTTTAGTATCACTAATTTTGTAAAATAACGTAATTTATTATAACTGATTCAACTTAGAAAATGAAATAGTCTACTAGTTAATAAAATATATTTATACTGTTACATTTCGAAAGTTATACAATTTCGAAGATAATTTCTATTTTATATATAATTCTATTTATGTATTTGATAAGAATAATCATAATTTTAATTTCGTACAAAAAGTTGAAAATTGTAAAAATGAAAACAGAGATAATAAAGTTAACATAAGAATGTTAAAACAAAATGATGAGTAATAGTTTTTTGATCCTTAAACTAATTTCGTATCATTTTTTACAGAAACAGCATTTCTTATCTTTTTTACATTTCATGATTCAACTTCACAGAAAACACAAGGGTATGAAGGTTATAAAATTAACAAATATGAGTTTTATTAAATATATTAAAAATATAAGAAAATCCTTAATCTTTAAAGTTTACAATTCATCCAAGTGAAGATTAACAAAAAAATTATATTGGATTTATAATGTTGTGACTTCTATAACCTACTGACGAAAAAATGGACGCCATTATCAATGCAGATTTTGCTTCTTAAATCAATCTTTACCATTTTGGAAAACTTTATGTTCTCTGCAATGCTATCATTTCGAAATTTCCTGTAAAGTGATAAGCGTCTCATCCGATTTTGTTTTTCAATAGTTGGTTTACTGCATGTAATGTTGAAATCGGTATCTGCAAAATAGAGTATTACTTTTTACAAACTTCAAATTAAGTAAAAATTTATTTAAATTTATAAAAATTAATTAGTTTTTTAGGGTTGTTAATTATAAATGGACAAAGATTACTTGCAGAACATTTTATTATTGTCAATCACTTTGAACCACATTACCTAGTATAAAACTGCTCAAAATATGAGAATTAAATGGCTAGATTTTTAAGATGTCTTAAACAATTTACTGTCATCAAAACCCATAACACTATACGTAGTTCGACAATAATTAACAGCAAACAAATTATAATTATATGTTCAAATATTTTAGTTAGTTGGTTTTAAATATGTATTTTGGTTAGTTGGTGCATTTTGCACTCTTTGTTGTTTAACTTGATTAATATGCAATTGATATGAAAAGCTTGTATCGCATAGAAAATTTTCGAATCAGTTGATATATTATTACTTTCAAATTAGTAATTTTTTACTAAAAATCAGTGGATTTTTTACAATTTAATAGTAATACCAACTTGACATATTGAAATCCACATTTTTGTATTGGCTGAAATTTTTTATTTATTTGCACTTCGCAAAATAGGACTCCATGATTTTTTTCAATTTTTTTATAAAGTGGTTAAAATTTTATAAATAGATAAATATAATGAAATATATTTTATGTACTTGGTCGATAATAATCAAATTTTCTTGAGCAGTTGCGTTTCAGTACTTATAAATACTTTAAATATCATTTGCAAAATGTACTGTGACGTCGAAAAAGTGAAAGTGGTTATTAACTAGACAATGAAAACGCTCTTTTAGAATTATTATATTACGTCAAAAATGTATTAAACATAAAAAACATCGAGTTATTTCGATTAAAAATTAAGACCCTACATAACTGCTTCTAGAAGCTGATTAAACTCTGATTAACTTCTCCCAGACTCTTGTTGGCACAAATTATCGTTCTGAAATGGAGAAAATAGAAATATCTTACCATGTAGAGCAGCTAAGTAGTATTTACAACAAACTTTGTTTCAATTAAAAAGTATACTTTTTATTATTTTAATTGAAAGAAAATGAAATATGTTTTCACAGAATTTCTTTTTTATTACTCTTTAGAAGCTGCTAATAATGCATTTTAAATTATTTAATAAAATATGTAGAATTAGAGCAATTGTAATATTGTCAATATTTTAATAAATGTTTAGGCTCTACTTAACTTCCAGAAGTAAAGAATCGGGAAATATACTTCTGTGTACGGCAGCTAAGTAGGGCCTGTTTAGATCTTATTTAACAACTAAAATGTTGAAATGGTATTTCATAATTTACAACCATTTCAATAAATTTTTTTTTATTAAAATAATGAATTAAATATTTTGAAAGAGAAAATTAAGACAAAAAAATAATGTCTGAGATCGATTGCGATCGACCCGGCCATGCTAGAGTTTCTGGTCGGGTTCGTTGCCTCGCAATTAACACAACTTGTGAGAAGCGACCAGAAATGGATATATAAGAATTTAAAAGCTTTTAAAAGTTGTCGTTAAATATTATAAAAATTATAAATTAACAAATTATTAATTGTTTTTGTATGTTTGGTACCTCGCCAGCAGATCTTTTGGCACGGGAAAGGGAGAAAATTTTCCTCCATTTCAAGGAAAGAAATTCGTCTGTTTATACGGACTAAAACAGACCAAGCAAGGACCGCATCCGCAAAAAAGCGAAACGCATACTCCTACACAGACGGCAGAAGAGATGGGCGAGGAATGAGTCAGGACGATGGACCTATCGTCAGATTCGAAAACTCGCCCCTGGGTAAACAGAGAGTTCGGTGAAGTCTCCTTTTATCTAACGCAAGCGCTGACAGATCATGGGTGTTTTAACTCGTATCTGCAGAGCTTAAAGAAGACCGAAAGCAAGGCGTGTGCCTACTGCCAATCCCCTGTGGATGACGCAGAGCACACCCTCTTCTACTGCAGTAAATGGGATTCGGAGAGCCTTGTTCTTCGGTGTAAATCATCGAGTTACGCCGAAAGACATGGTTAAGCTGATGACCCGGTCCCAGGATAACTGACCGCTCAACGAGACCTTTATCATCTCAATTATGAGGGTTAAGGATCTCGATGGTCGCATAAACCGTGAATACCTTTCCTTCTTTCATTGTTATTCATTTTATATTATATATTTATTTATTTATTATTATGTTTGTTTTGTCTTAATTTATTTATTCAGATATTTTATTGTTACTTTTACTGTCCTTGTACAATTTTAAATTTTGACTTTAATTATTTTTACATTTAGACATTATTTATTTTTTAATTTGTAGTTTCGTTTATGCCGCTTTATATCTATTCACGCAGGAGTACCGCAGGTTTCGGACAAAGCCGCTACGATCGCGATGGTAGAGTTAAAACATCACCCTCGAAGGAAAAAATCTTCCGACAGTTGCGAGGGTGGATCAGGCCTCCAAAAATAAGGGTTACTGGATTTTTAGTGATTCGGGCCAACAGTAGTTCACCGGTTAATTTTTGGTTATTTTTTTTTGTTTACCAATCCCACATACCCTCGGATTCGGCCCCAAAAGATCTGTATGCAGATTTTCCCAAATAATCCTTAAGCAAAAAAAAATTATTAATTTGTATTTAGATATTAAACATTAATTCTTTCAATTCTATTTTCAATAATATTCAATAAATTAATAATTATATTAAAATAATTAAAGGTTATTTGATAAAATCTAATAATTTTACTTATTGTTATCTAGAATTTTATTAAAATTATGTAAAATAAAGAAAATTATAAAACTAAAAACTCAGATTTCCATACTAAATAATTAATCAAAATAAAATTTTACTTGATAAAAATATGAATTATAATAAGAAGAAAAACATTTATTAATAAGAATAAGAATTTATTACTTATTTAAAGAGATAATTATAAATAATTGAAAAAGACGTTAGAAAGTTCTAGAAACTAGAAGGAGAGACTCTACCTCTTCTCGAAGAGTAAGACGGAGCGAACTTTAAAGCCATTGGACAAATCTGAAAATTGCGGGAGCGAGCGAAAATTCTGAGCAATCAGATTCATTAGCTCAAACTGAGTTCAATTGATATTGACTGTTAAAAGTCGCGATGGAACTTTCTAGAAGGTTTTACTCGCGAATTTTGCGGTATATAAGGGGCTGTTTCAGAAAGACTCAACCTCCTAATATTCGGCTCAATACTTTTGGTAGATTTACGTCCGTATATTTTGAACCTATTTGTATTTTCTATATAGAAATTGTTTAAATTAAACAATAATTTAGGATTGCACTGCACAACCTTTTTGTTGTTTCGTTTTACTTTTCTTATTTAATTAGTGGATAATTTGTTTAACTGGAGTACTTAGTACCACCAGGGTATATTTTGCAACTAATGATAATTATCTACGAATTATCTAAGATTTTATCGATGAATTAAATATAAATATTATTATTGATTTAATAATAAGAAGAATATATACAATAAATAACAACATATTATCTAGAATTCAGGGAAAATAAATAAATTGTAGTAATTCTTATAGGAATAAAATGTATAACCTATGGAATTTATATGATTTATAACTGTAGGATACAAATTTTCTATAATTTATTTATTATAGTAAATGGTATCTGATTAACGCAGATTATTGGATAAAGGTTTATACACAATTGATCACGAAATTCACGCGGAGTACATAGTACAACCGGTGGGTAGTGAACAAAAAAGACAAATAATTGAATGGCTTTTATTAGAGTACATAGTACGACTGACAGGTTGTTTGATGAGGGTGTAGAATTTTTAAAGAGTAATTTGTTGTTTCAACAATACTAGTTACGTTTTGGTGCATTGTAGCATCACTAATACGTAATTTAGAGATTGTTGATCTACGAGTCAACCCCATAGAAAAGAATTACTAGGAATACGCTGTTGAATATTATTATTTTACTACGCTGAATAATTTTATTAATAAAAGAAAAATTGAAAGAAAACATAATTAATACAGGAGAAATTAAAAGTATAATAAAATAAATTGAGATTGAACAAAATAAAAGGGAATCGAAATGAAATAATGTAAATTGTGTAAACAAAGGAAATATAATTTAAAAAAGAAAGATTTTAAAATTATAATTCTAATATTCAATTAATTAAAATTATTAATACAAAATCACATGAAAATTAATAATTATTTTACATTATTTATTTCAGTGTGAACGATTGTTAATTTTCTAAATTTCAAAATCTGGAAGTATCTAGTGTTTATTATTGTGTAGGTGAGTCCGTTATCAATATAGGTTATTTGCTCAAGGATGAACTAAATATTTTGATTGTCACAGCCATTTAAATTTTAAATCGTCCCATGAAAGTTTACTTTTCCAGAGTTCCTGTATCACAATTTTTGCTGTGAAAATGACTGAACTTATCAAACCTAATAAATAAAAGAGTTTAGAAATTTCAGAAAGCATTGATTTTTCGTAGCAGGTTCTTTCGACTGAGGTAAAATAACCGTAGATAATGTATAATCATTGGAAGCATTCCATTGTAAACCTAATGTTTTTACAGTTTAAGTAGAATTAAGAGACATGAAATTCTTGGTTTTTTCTGTTTTGAAATCTTTAATTAAGTTATGATCATCCGACGTCCATTTTCTAAAATTAAAACCTCCTCTTTTTGGAAGTTTAATTGAAGTCATCTCGTAATCGGAGAGCCTTCTGAAAGCTCTGTGCTCCAGTAAGAAGATCGTCTACAAAAAAATCTCTTTTAACGATTTCAGAAGATTTACGAATTTTTTTTATTCATCATTAGCAAATTTATAGAGAGTGCGAATAGCCAACAGGGGAGCACTTGCAGTCCCGAAGGTCACTGTATTTAAGGTGTAAATTTCAATAGGTTCTTGGAGATAGTCACGCCATAGAAATTTTTGTAAATGACTGTCGTCTTTTGCAACACGAACTTATCTCTGCATATGCTCTATATCAATGTTAACACGTAACGAGAACATCTAAAGCGTAGAATTATGTAAACAAGGTCATTTTGAATCGTCGAACCTACCATCAGAGTATCATTAAGTGAGATGCCGGAAAAAGTTTTTGATGAAGAATCAAAGACAACTCTAACTTTTGTGGTGAGACTGGATGTTTTAACCACGTCTTGATGGGGCAGAAAATATCCGCGATCAGTATGTTCGTTGGTTGGAACCAAAGTCATATCGGCATTTTATGTGTAATTATGAATACATTCTTTATACTGTTCTTCTAAGGAAGAATATTTCTCGAATTTACATTCTAAAGCATAAAAACGTTGCAATGCAGTATTTTTAGAATTTCCAAATGATTCTTTTTGTGGTTAAAAGGAAGACTAACACAATAACGATCTTAAATGTCTCGATAAACATTCGTTATGTAATGTTTTTCACATGCATCATCTTCCTCCGAATAAAATTTCGAATGAGAGTCTTCCTCAAGAGCCCACAAAATTCACGATTTTTTCAAAATAGTCAAAAGTAACGTAATCTCCAGACCAAAGTAAAATAATTCTTTAATAAAAACTAAAATTGCTAGAAACATCGTCAATTAATTAAAAAGCGTCAACGTTTTGCCATACATATATGTAGGCCTCCTCAGGACAATAAATTAAAATAATCATATTATGTAAGAATTACATCTTTCTAAAAATTAAAAATTTGAGGTTATTCACATGAAATGAAAAGAATTCAAATACAAAAATACATAAAAAGAACTTACAAACATATTCAACGCATATTGCACATTCATAAATAAATAAATATAACATAATGCAGTTCTCCAACCAATAAAATATAAATATAATAAATAATTAAAGGAAAAAAGGAAAATCCAAAAGAAAATTCAGGCACACAGTCAACTTTCCAAAGGCGTGGACGGTGATTTTCTTTTTTAAAAAAATTGCATATCGATGCACATTTTTTAATAACTAAAATTGTTCCAGAAAAGTGTAGGGTAATATACAACAAATCCCTCTCCCTTTATACGGAATCCAACCAAGAAAAATAATAACCAAACAAAATTTCAGAAAACTTATGTTGTAATTTATGTTTCGATATTACATTGTGATATTTTTTATCTTTTTTAATATTATTTTGATGTTCACTACATCTTATCGATAAATATCTTTTAGTCTGTCCAACATATGTCTTAGGACAATTCGAACATGATAACTTATATATTACATTAGTCATTTCACCAAATTCAATTGGATCTTCTCCCAGTCTAATAAAATTATCAAAACTAGCACAAGATCTAAACACAGTATTAACATTGTAATTATTTAATAATCTTTTAATTGACCAAGAATATTTACCAAAAAAAGGAATGGAAACAACGGTTTTTTCAGTTAACAAATCTTGTTTTGTCAAATTCGTGCTTTCTTTGATATTCAATAACATTAATCTATTTTTAATATGTTTAACAATAAAATCAGATGGATAATTATTTAACAAAAAATAAAAAAAAATCTTTGTATATTGTTACAATGAAAAGAAGAATCAGAGAAACGAATAACAGAATCAACCGAATTCTTAATTGCAGCACCTTTTTGTTGTATTGGATTGTTAGAATAAAAATTTAAAAATCGTACAGAGTAAGTACTCTTAATAAATCAATCCGTAATTAGTCTTCCATTTGGTGACCTAATAACTTTTACATTTAAAAATGATAATTCACCATTGTTCTCAATCTCATAAGGGTGATTTTTTCTCAAGTGTCACATGTCAACAATTCAATCCGATTGAAACTTTGACAAATTGTTGTCCTATATGATAGTAGTTTACTTGGCAAAGATTTTTAATATTGGGTAAATATTTAAGGGGGGAGAGGGGTTTAAATTTTTGACTTTCTGCTTGACAAATTTAAGTTTTTCTTAAAGAACGACCCGATTTTTTTGATTTTTTTAAAATCTTAATCGAAAGCCCAGACTTTTTCCTAAAAAAATCTTAATACTAAAAAGTGGGATCAGAACTCTAAATCCACGAAAATAGAGGTTGAATGCGATCCTACGCCTGGGATTGACGCAGCGCGTCAAAAAATTATGTTGGCATTAATTTTCTCAAAATTTTTCACAAGTGAAATGAATTTGAGGGAATAAATGATACGGCAGTTGTGTTTTTTCTTTTAACCAAGAAATTGTTACGTCCCGAGCTAAGGCGTGAAATTCGAATATTTATAGAAAATGGAGGTAATTTAGCTGATATGTCAGGTTGGTAAATCCTGACAGTTTTTATTTTTGTTTGTGAGTTCGTTGGTACTTGTCGAAACTATGGGTTTTGTGTTACACAATGATTATACGCAATGACCTTTAAATATGTTTATTCATATAATCAAAAATGTGAAAAATGGTTACAATATCATATTTACTGACTTTACAGTTTTAAGAATCTAGTGCGTAGAAGTACAACAGGTAGTCTAGAAGCAGAGTTAGCCGCTCGCAAGTTACAATGCTGTTTTGGAGTTGATTTCCGGTGATTATTATTATTGATTATTGATTATTGATAATCAATCATCTCAATTATCGGTCTTATTAGTATTGATTTAGCATCAGTATATACTTCGTTTAATTCTAATATTTATAGTGTTTCAATTCACATTGATCGGTTTATTATTGATTTTGATATTGAAACTTAATTGATTATCAATCAATGTGTATTGATTAGCTATATTCTGTCATTACCACTATTTTTATACATATCGTACTTTGTACTAATTTCATTTAATGAAAGTCATACTATGAGACTCACATGCGTGTAAAACTGGTCATCATTCTTATTAATTAAATTATCCTTTTTAATCTGACTTATCAATGCTAGCCTACTTGATGAATTTACAGCTGTCGGTTAATTACTACTTTTTAGCTCATGCCTCGGGTAATAAACCGATTGCTGTCTTATTATCAAGCGACTTGTATAAATCGAAATCGATGGCAATGTCAATAATTGCAGTGGATAAGAGTACAACTTATGGTATCTAGTATTTCGCATGTTATATTAATATTATACACATATGTCTAAAATCGAATTTGATTACTAAAAGATCGATAGTCTATCAATATTTGTCATATCGAATTGAAATAGTTAACTTTATTATGGTTTTTATG
>WNHD01005302.1:0-10338 GCA_011057455.1 Ganaspis sp. Gsp50 | reverse complement strand
CCTCTTTTAACTTTTTGTATTTTGTATCTTGATCCGCAATAGATTTCATAATATTAACATTTTCCACTCTCAAAGCATTAATTTCACCTTCCACTGTGTCCATTTTCATATTTAACTTAAGTAACAATTCCTTTAACTCGTCGTTAGTAGTCATCTTAAGATTTGTTTAAACAAAATACATAAATTGAAACCGTTACTTACACAAAGTTCTTCAAGTCCACAGTTGAAAATAAACACTCACAGAGCGACTCATAAACACGTCTAATCAGTACGAATGTCTGCGAGGAACCGAAGTTGGTCACTGAATTCAAACCAGTGATTTAGAACTTTTTATATTAAGTGAGCGGCTTTTTCAATAAATGTGGCAAATTTTCTTATAGAATGCATGAGTTTTACATTAAATTATTAATTACTTTTTTGTATAAATCTTAAGAAAAGTTAAAATAAGAAAAAAGTCATCGAATTCATTAGTTTAACTATCTTACTGTTGTCTGCTTTGAGAAGTCTCGAGAAACTAATATTTTTATACTTCAAGAATATTTTTTCTTACTTTATTTTATATATATTAATATATCAACTGATACTAACACAAGGGATCTCCTTACACATTTCTAAATTTTATCCTATTTTAAAAATTAATTTATTTGTTCCTCAAAATCTGTTGAGTGTTGTAACTTTTAAAGAACTCTTTCTTCAACATATCCGATAAAATATGAGATTGTGACTAAAACGAAAAACTACCTAATGGTAATAATGCATTTTTTTCAGATAATATTTTTGATCATTTCCCTGATCACATTGAGAACGAAATTCCAAGTGACCATAATATTCTATAAGAAAATGCAAGAGATAAAAACCAGGACACAGATGAGAATGAAGTGCGAAATAATTATTTGATGGTACTGTTGGACGCATAGAAGAAAATACAAGCGAGCAGAAGAAAGGCTTGTTATTTCAAATTAATGGAGGATAAAAAGAATGACAATAGCCTAAATTAACTTTCTTAACGGCATATTTAACAATGTTATTTGAAAATGTCAATTTCTTTTTAATATACAGTTACTTCTTAACAATAGTGCATTAATAATTAAAACCTTATTTGTCAACATTGCAAAATCTATTTTTAAATTCTTAACACAGATCCATGTAGAAACTCCCAAAAAAAAATTTTAATGTTTCTTAAACACGGTTAAACGTTCAACTTCATAAATTACTTTGGATTGAAGAAATTCGTCAAATTAAATAAGACAAGTTTGCAAGGATTTAAACAGAAACTAAAGTGCATAAACAAATTTTTTACCAATACTTCTTTATTTAAAGTAAATTAATATTACCGTACACGAGGTCATAACACCGACTAACACACAAATTGTCGAAAATAAACTGCAACAACAAAAGAACCAATGAAATTTAACAAATACAACTTAATGTTTTGAGGTTAAAAATTCCACCTTAATGTCGTATTTCACTTCTTTTTAGCGAAAAATATTATTTATTCAAATAGAAAAAAAGTAACAGTTTTCTACTTTTCTGGAAGTAATTGTTTTTACAGTAAGAAAGAGTAACACGATATTTAGACGAAAATACCAAATTTTATGGTTGTTTTTTTCTAATGGATATGCATTGTTTATGTCACTTGTTTATTCAAGTTTCGTCGATATTGCAGCCTTAAGTGGCGTAAATTTGCCTGGGCTACTACACAAAACAAAGAAGTAAAATGTAAATTTAAGTAATTTGGCCCTCTTCCGAATTGAAATATTCGGTCAATATTTCCCTCTGCCTCAGAGCGTTGTTGTTTGGCAATTCTTCACGAAACTGTTCAATTTCTTTGTCAACACGGTTTGGAGGAACAGCATACCTTCTGTTGATAGGTTTTCTTGTCATCTCGTAGGAAATTATCATATTATGAAAGCAAATTAATGCCTTTACTATGTCTTCCGACGTCTCAGTTTTAAAGTTCAACTTATGGTCAAGAATTTGCCACTTTGAACATAGTATGCCAAAGCTGACCTCTATTACATTTCGAGCTCTGGATAATCTGTTTAAGAAATGCAGGTGATAAGAAGGCAATTGCAATTTTTAATAGTTTTAATATCGAAAGTAAAACAAAACATTTCATAGCACCAAGCTATATGAATCTACTTTAATTATTCTTGTATGTAAATAACTATGTCAAGTAGAGTGCAATATAAAATTCAAGAAAAAAGTGGAAAAAAAATTAATAAATTAAACTAATCAAAAATAAATCCCAAATATAGAAAAGTTTGCTCAATGTATTTAAGTAAAACATAAACTATAGAACGTACCCACCTCCAAATAAAATTTCGAATGTTTTGTCCATTCTGGACGAGACACTAGAATAACAAACTTTTCCAAAAAATTTGTCGAAAATGCTCTGTGGAGGGGAAGTCCATTATAAAAACTGTTCATTCACTACAATTTAATTATTTAAAAAATAAAGTGTCAACACAAAAACAACACACACTTCAACCAATGTGGTCTGATTTGATTTATTTTTCAAATAATTTCATTTCAGTGCATGAACGGTGTTTATAATGGACTTAACCCCCACAGAGATAAGTTGTTTAGGATCAGTTTTACTTATTATACATGAGCCTTAAAATTTTTTAATCATCAGAATTTATAATTTAAGAACTTCTACTGCAGTCTAACTTTTATAAAGCAGATTTTCTAGTTAAACCATATTTATTTTATAATGATACCTACTTAAAAACAGTTATATCCCGCAAAGTTTCTAATTGGCAAAGTTGTTCTTTAAATAATTTTGATTTAGCGCAATAATCACTTAATAGCATTAAAAAAAGCTTCATTTGCTGTAGTTTTTAAATGCTGTAATTTTTATTTTATTGACTTTGCAAATGTTAGAACAAAAGAAAAAGCAACATTTTTGCGAAGATCACAAAATTAAGCAATGACGAATACGCAAGAGAATTATGATTGGTTAATTTTTAAATTCGTGCCAAAAGTTTTGTGTATTTTACTTATTCAAACCTAAGTTTCGATGACATAAGAATTCTTGCATTTAAAAATTAGATTCGGCCAATATTCTGTCAGATGAGAATTCTGTTTAATGAAAATTTAGATGAATTTAACGTTATTTAAATGAAAATTCACTTGAATAAAATTTCTGTTAAAAATATATATGTTATTTCTTAATCCTATGTTATGGAAATTATACATAACATAAACTATGTTAAACAGGTGCGGATCCAAGAAAATATAAATTTATGTGAGAGTGAGAGTGACAACATTATATTGCAATCTCTTTTTCTCTCACGATTTACCTCACCCAAAAACCCTATCTGGATCCGCTACTGATGTTAAAAAGAAATTATACAAACTCAAAAGTCGGTCAACTGAAATCCTGAAATTCTGAAGTTATATAACTAAAAATTCCACAAAAAATGCATTTCAATATAAAGTGGACTTCATAAAACTCGGCAACTTAGAAAATAGAGATTTTTAATGTAGACAGCGTAAAAATTGAAATACATTCAATATAAGTATTTCCATGCATTTTGAAAAGAAGTAGATAAATAAATGAATAGATCTGGTTTGATTAGAAGAAAATTGAAATGTTATTGTCATTTAATAAATTGTAAATGAGAAAACTTGTCAGAGAATTCTATTTGGAAATGAATTTACCTGTAGTCCCTGTAAAAATAAATTTCTTAACCATCCGTCACAACGATTAAAAAAAATTACATAAACGCACGCATGGAGAGGGATTCTCTTACTTCTCGTCTTGCATCGTAAAATAGTGAGAAGTTTTAATTTTTTTTAATTCTTAAAAACTAAAAGTTTGTTTGAATTAAACTAATTGTAATAATAACCATAACTTACCATAGTCGCCAATGTTAATCCAAGTGAAACGATAATACGCATCGCAAGATGTAAGCAATTTGATGCTATTGTAATCCTTGTAATTGTAGTACAAACTTCCTGCATGGGGAGGACACTTTATCCAGATATATTTACCATCTAGAGCACCAATACAATTTACGAAATTCCATTTCACCCGATAACCATGGGCAACAAGTCTCCACTCTGCAGCAGACTTCCACTTTAGATAAATTGGCGATAATTTCTTCCAAATAATGGGAGCAACCTCTTCAACAATACTATAGACAGTGCGTGAAACTACTCTAAATTAGTGTGCAGTTGTACGATTGCTGTCACCGTTCGCAAAAAAACTGCAAAATTAATATGAAAAAACGTATTATATGTATAGCAATGTAGGTGAAAACATTTGTAAGGATCGCATAAACCAAATTTAATTTGTTTACACATTCTTTTAAGTACAATTTATTGCTATTTTAAAAAGTTGAAAATTACTGTTAACCCACAAAAGAAGTTAAAAAAAGGAAATTTTTAAATATTTATAGCAAGTAATAAATTTTATGTTTCTTTTAGTGATAAATTTTTTTAATTTCAATCACAGTGAAAAGAAGGCAACAAATGCTATTTACACGTGAACTTTCATCAATTCGTATATAATTAATTTTTTTAATTAACTGATAAAAAAACTCTTTTAACTCATAAATTTCAAGAAAGGTTCATTTTAGATTTTTTCGAATTTTACTCTTTTAAATTTTCTAATTCATTACATATACAACAATATTTTATTTATGGGAAAAACGTGTAAATTTGGAGTAAATTAACTTTAAATTGTCTATTTAGTTAGTTTACTGAAGGTAAACTTTCGTAATACAAACTCTTATAAGACATAAGAGATTTACAACTGTTCAAACAATATACGTACGGTTGAATTTAAGACATTTCTATAATGGAATTTTATTAGGGTCGAGAACTGACAGAATCATAGGCAGACATTCAAAAAGAGTTTAAGTAAACAAAAAATATTTCTTGTGCCTATAATTTAAATTATTTAATTGTAAAATATTTTATTAATGCTGTTTTATCTGTAAAATTATTACATTTCATACATAATTTTCGAGATGGGCTCATCTGGGAAAAACTCATCTGGGCTCATCTGTAATGCTAAATTTTCTTTGACCCGCTTTTATTAATGATAATCATTTTAACATATTTTCATGTAAGAAAATAAATGGGAACCCTTAATTAAAATTGTTAGGGAAAAGTCAGTCTGTTATGTCTTCCGTAACATTTGAAAATCCGACATAAGCCTTTTTCGGTATGCACAATTCAGTTAAGATGACATTTTATGAAGTGTTGTTCATGACGAAATTATAAAAAAAAACAATTAAACTGAATTATTTGAGATATTTTGAACGCGGGGAGATCTTGAAAAGTATTCAAAACTAGTATTCTGTAATACAATCATTAAATTGTTAATCATAACAGTTTTTAATGCAATTTTAAAAATCCTTATTTTTTTGCATTTATCATTGTTTTTAAAATTGCATACAACTAATTAACATTAATAAATTAGTTATAAAATTGAAAAATATTGTATTTCTTATGTCCATTTCAAAGCTGTCTCTGTAAATTACTGACTTCAGTGAGTTTTAAAGTTTTTATGTAAACTTTCATATATTCTCTAATGATTAATTTCTTCTGCTATATTTTTGTATTTAAAACTTATTCTTACACGTATATTCAAACATTTTGATTATTCTATATTCCTAAGGATTTTCAAATATATTCCCATTATAATCTTCAAAAATATATTCTTCATACAGGCTTGATTAGGAGTTGTCAACCACTCCTATTTTTTAGTAGAAAATTACTAATGAAATAAGTAGGTAGTAAGTAATACATAAATAGTGAACTTTAACTATTTCAAATTTTTGATAGTTTTTATCTATTTTAATTAATATAAAACTAATAATTTAATTACTAATTCTCTATTAAAAATATTTATATTCTACTAAACATTAGTAAATGTTTACTATTTCAATCGGTAAGACTTTTCGCTGTAGAATTAGTAAATAATGACTATAACTGACTAATTCAGGATTTAGAAAGCATGTACCGCATGTACTCTAAAAGATAATATTAATAATATTTTAGGTTATGTTGCCTTGCAACAAATTTCTACTAGGAATTCTTATTCTTACTAGGAATCTGGTAAAAGTAATACAATGATTTAGCTTTTTTCATTAAGTTCACTTTTGGGATGATTTTTTATTATTAATGTTTATTAACAATATTTGTAAACTATTTTGAATTTAACTTACTTTAAAGTAAGCGCTAATTTCAGCTCCGTGGACAATGGTCTGTGTCTGCTCCATTTTACAAGACTCGGTCCAACTAAATCATGTAGCCTTTGAAAAGCCATGACATCCATTCGATATATTTTATAAAATTCTTCCTCGTCATAATTGGCAAATCTCAAAATCAAAGAGTTATATGCACCATGCAAATCCCTTTCTGCATTCGTGATGTGGTTTAACGTGCTAACGCCGGAGAACGCCTTTTTTCTAATAAACGGCGATACAAAAACAGGAGTTGTAGATATTGGTAACTTGCCAAACTTATGTTAAGTAAAATAAACAAGTTTTCCATATCTTTTTTACAGAATCAAACAAATAAAACAAATGTTTACACAGTTTACAAATTAAATGTAATCGTATAACCACCTGAAAAGAGGAGCAGTGGAACGCGGAACGCGTGAAAATAACAAATTTCCTAATTTAAGTTGGCAACGATGCGCGCGCATCGACAAACTGTCAATGTCGACATGCATGTCGACATAAAAGTCGATCCAACCATTCTATTGTAGAGCCACCCTTATTAGAGATTAGGGAAACTCACTAAAAAACCGCGCCGATGGTAAGAGGCTAAAGGAACTCACTGGAAAACCTTCTCGTCTATAATGGGATAGGGAAAGTCACTGAAACATCCCCGACTGAGAAAGACTAGGGGAACTAACTTTAATCCTCCACGACTATGCGAGGCTAAGGCAATTCATTTAAATAAACCCCGACTATGAGAGGCTGGAGGAACCCACTAAAAAACCTTTCCAACTTTGGGTGGCTAGGGGGACTCACTAAACAAACCTCATTGACAACGCGATCAAATACCCCTACTGTTAATATTTGAGGCTTTTTGACTTTTTGCTATTGTATACAATCAGGTTTATTGAAGTTTCAAGTATATGTAAATTTTTTATATTTTCGGCATCATTGAATCTGACATGATTAATTTTTGAATTTTTTTGATATATTCACACTCACAGACGTAAAAGACCCCGATTAATAATTTTCATGAATATTGATTGACTTTTTTTCTGGGGTCCGCCATATTGGATCAGCCATTTTGAATTCACAAAATCGCCAAACGGCCTTTCAAAGTTAATATTTTTACCTGTTTTTTGCGACATTATAAAATGCGGACGCACACATATTTACCTTTTCCTGGCTTTGGCTTCGCCCTCACGAAACCAAAATATTTTTCGCATTTCTTTTTACCTTGTTTATTATAAATTTCAACAATAGCAAAAAAGGCAAATTAAGAAATTTTAACAATAAAGTAAAAATAATTTACGGATTGTGTTAAGTATTGGCATGCATGTTCCTTCGCAATTTAAGAAAATTTTTTAAAAGAAAGTATTGTTTTTTGCCCACTAATTAACAATTATGTTAAATTTATAAACATTAAACTTATTGTTATGTCCCGAGCGATTGGCGTGGTGAAATATTTATTTGAAAATAATTTTATACTTTACAATCAATTGGGGATTTAAGGTAGGTCGATGATGTCATGGTGGTAAAGCTTGAACATTTATTTTTAATGTGATATCGTTGGCTTCTGTCGCTCCTACAGAGGGCTCGCCATCTTTAAAACGTTTAAAAAATGAAAATGACATGAAACATTTGTATTCTGTCGTTTTAAACAATGTATTAAAATTTTGGAAATAGTGTTTTGATTTTAAATGAAAAACGGACTTGTAAGAAAATCTTTAAAAATGGATTTTTGGTTTTTAATGTGTTACTGGTAACTTAAGAAAATTTCTTATAAAGAGATGTATTTACTATTAAATGTGTATTTTTATAGAAGCTATGGTGTTTGTTTAAACTATTTCCGAAGAAATGGATTCTAACTTATATGTTAGAAATCATTTCGAACGAGTGAATTTGTTGAAACTTGCATTTACATTTTAAATTTTTTTTCCAGAGTACAGAAAATTCTTGTTTACAGATTATCAAATAAAATTAATTATTTGTTGAAACAGTGAAATAACTAATACAATCTTACATAAAATATTATTTATATTTTTCAGGTATGAGAAAAATATTCGAGCAATGTCGGCTATGATAAAAAATGAGGCTTTTAAACCAATGGTCAAGGCTGTCTGGCATATAGAGCATTTACTTCAATTTCCTAATGCTCCTTACTTTCGATATTATGGCAGAGATATAACTTGGTTTCAATATTATATTCCAATTTTAATAGTTATATTAATGTTTGCAATGATTATATTTTTTGGAGTGTTCGTAATCTTTTTCACATGTTTATTTTGTCTTAATTAGAGATGGACGAAATCTAAAATGTAGAAAGAAAGAAGATTAACTGATATCTTTTTTATCGATCAAAGCATAAATACTGTTTACAATTATTATTTGTGTATAATGTCTAGTTACCAAATTCATTGTACCTACTTTGATTAAGTTAACTTTTTCAAACAACGTTTTATATGAAAACTAAAAAATAACCAACATTTTAATATTTTAATACTAAGAAATATAATAAAAAACATAAAAAGTATATAACTTCTGAACTCATTGTAATCATCATACTAGATGTATATAATTTCCTAAATATTAAATATATGTTAAGTAAAGCCAAGTCTTGACAGACAATTGGTGTTCAAAATTATGTCACAACATTTTGACTTTTGATTGTCTTTTATTGACCCCTTAGTGACATTAAAGTTGAAGGTACCACAAAGCATTCTTGGACAAGTAATGTTTAATATTCACTGCGTGTTTTGCAAAGTAATTGAATAATCTATTATAATAGTAAGTTGCATTTTGTCGTTCATCGTGAGTTGTCGTTAGGTGCAGGTCTTCTGCTCATCCTACGTTGACAACTATACAAAGCTCGAGGGCTCACGGGCAAAGTACAAAATGCCTTTTTACTTCGGGATTTGCCCAGGATCTTTCGGTCGAACTGCGGAGTGCCCAACCTGGTTTATGCAAAGTCCGAAATATCAAATACTTTTGGTTTTGTAATCAATTTAAATATAAATAAGTGGGTTTGTTTACTTATGAAAATTTTCCTGTGTCATAAAGTTAATTGCAATTAACTCTTTCAAGGTTTTATTACAATACATACCTTATATTGATCAATATTTTCTTTTTTTCAAGAGAAAATTTTTCTAAAAGGAACTTTAACTGATAAATTAACATTTTAAGAGTTATGTTAATAAATCAAATTTTAAATGTCAAAAATTAGACAAAATTGTCATTTACTCCTTTATTTCTTGGAAAAATGTTTACATTATGTAGATCAATTGATTAGTTTTTTGATGTAGACAATGCTTCCAAAAGGAACTATCACTAACAAATTAAAATTTTAAGATTTATGTGATGAAAATCGAATTTTAAATGTCAAGAATAAGACAGAATTGTCATTTCTTCCTTTAATTATTAGTGAAATATATAATTTATGAAGGTCAAGCAGTTAATTTCGATACAAGAAATGCATTTTTTTATTACTTACTTTAAATTGTATGTATGAAAAAATTTGTATGAAAAAAACGGTTTTTTTTAAAGGAAAAAGTGTTTTAAGCATACTTTGATTCATTATTTCTAAAATTCCTTGTGTCAGTTTCTTGATTTTCATGATTGTAATAACTGCCAAATTTCATTAGCACACACATACACACACATAAATCTAGACGTTGGTCTGAAACTTCGTATTTATGCTCTTTAGATGAAATTGAGTTGATATATACTATTTTTTGAAAATCTAAATTCGGACCGAAGACAATTGAGGGTCCGGATCGAAGAACTCCATAAGCGCTCGAAACGTTGAAAACAGTTGGCCCCTGTGAAAATCCTGAGGTAATTTTTTAAACTTCAAAATATCAATATTATTGCTATATAATGTTGTTGGTTATTGAAAAACTGACTTTTTTTCTTCAACAAATTTTTTTCTACCATGAATATTTACGTCAATAAAAAATAAAATACATTTATTTTTTCTTACTAAAATCAATTACTTTTTAATACTTACACCGTTATATCTCAGCCAAATATTGTTGAAATTCAATGAAACTTGGCACAGTTCTTCAGTATATAGTAGGAAAGACTGTAGTGGAAGCGAAAATGTAAAATAATTAAATTGTTTAATAATAATTAATATCAAAGTGATAAGTTTGAAAATACG
>WNHD01005301.1:0-10338 GCA_011057455.1 Ganaspis sp. Gsp50 | reverse complement strand
AATTTATCCCAACCTAAAGTACTTTTATAACGCCTGTCCAAAAGTACTCATTTGAGCGCTTCCGGCAGGACAGGCGCTTGGACGTTCTATCATTAAATATTCAATGAAATACTTTCTAAAATTTTTTTAATGCTACTATCGAATGCTCCTAAAATGTCAATTTTTTAAAATTTTATGAGATATTCTTATAAATTTTTAAAAATTCTTTAAAATATATTCTAATTTTTGTAAAATTCTATAAATTATGTAAATTTTTCACAATTCTATAAAGTATTTTAATTTCTTAAAATTCTGTAAAATATTTTGCTAACTTTTTTAACTTCTATAAAATATTTTGTAACTTTTTTAAAATTTTATAAAATATTTTGTTCATTTTAAAAATGCTACGTAATATTTTAAAGGCTTTTTAAAATACTGTTTTTAAATGCTCCTAAAATGGATAAATTTTTATAAACGTATAAAATATTTTCTAAATTTTTTTAAATTCCATAAAATATTTTATAAATTTTTAACAATTCTATAAAATACAAAGTAAATTTTTTAAAATTCTATAAGATATTTTGTTATTGCTTCCTTATAGAGGAAGCATTGTATTTTAAAGGTTTTAGTAAATATGAAAATTTTTAAAAATTCTATAAAATATTTTGCAAATTTTTTTAAATTAAATTCTACAAAATATTTTGTAAATTTTTAAAATTCTGTGTAATATTTTTAAAATTCTTTTAAATGCTACTGTTAAATGCTTCTAAAATGTTATAATTCCTTAAAATATTTTCTAAATTTTTGAAAATTCTATGAATTATTCTCTAATTTTTTAACAATTGAGGGGTCCCATGCAAGTACACTTTAGGCGCACGAACTTTTTGTTTTCTACTTACAGTATTGGTCAGACAATGTACTATAGTTTACATGCTTCGTCTGACCAATACTATATAAGTATAAAATGAAAAGTTCGCGAGCCTAATGTGTTATTGTATAAGACCACTCAATTCTACAAAGTATTTTGTAATTTTTTTAAAATTCCATAAAATATTTCGCAAATTTCTTAACAATTCTACAAAATATTCGGTACATTTTTTAAAATTCTATAAAGCATTTTATAAATTTTTTTAAAATTCCTAATAGTTTATAAATTCTTTAAAACACCATAAAATATGTTATACATTTTTTTTTTAGAAAAAACGAAAGAAAAATTCGCAAGATACCTATTTAATTATTAAATTTTCATATTAAAGATATTTTGCTTGTTTTTTTCTAATATTTTGTAATGAGAGCAGTTTGAGTTTTTCCCCACTTTAATTTGAGTGTAGTGTTAGAGTTGCGATTACTTTTTTCAATTCCAAGAATGATGTTGAACGCCCCAGTGGATAGGCACTTTTTTATACATGCTGATACGTAGCGTCATTCTCATGAAAGAAATACCCCTGGGTATAGTGCCACGTGAGAATGGGAATTGAGAAGTTTTCTTCTTTTTTCACTAGAATCATCCATTAGTGGCGAAGAATGAGTCGTACGTGTTTCAAGAAACTTTTTACAACTCAGGTGTAATTAAGGTGATCTCCAAAATGAAGGAGTGGATCCTTAAAAAGAATAGGAAAAGGAAAGTTTCGCCTCTAGAATAAGAATGATCGCTTATCCTTCAAAGACGCAGTCTTCAGTTTTCCAAAGTTAACAAAAGATTTTGTACAATCAACAATTCGTGCAAAAAAATTTCTCAACCATTCAAGAGAAGAGGAAAGACTTAGAAAATTGTTAAATCAAATAAATATAAAAGAAATATAAATTATGTTTGATTTTGCAAATTTTAGAATTTTTTAAATCAAATAATATATTTAACGTCCGATCGATGAAATCAATAATCAAATTTATATTTGAGTTTACAATTTCCTTGAAAACAAATTCAATTTATTTTTGTTAAATTGTAATTTCGCTATTTTCTTGTACGATTGAGTTTTTTCTTTTTATTTCCTGCATCTAGATTTTTATGTAGCTTGAATGATTGCAATTTCGTAATTGCAATTTTTTTTTGTAATTTCGAGAGAAATAGAATATTATGCAAATGTACCAGAAGTTCCAAGATTGATTTCAATTCTCCCTTCAGTGGAAGAACGACCTCCAGTTAAACGAATTGCCATTCCTTGTTGATGAAGATCCTTAATTTTCATCTTAGGCAATTTCAGAAAATTCAAGCTTGCGTCTGAGGATATTACCTCTTTGTCGTTCATACATATAACACCTGCTGCTTCCCCACCCTTGCAGTCCGTCTTACTCCATCCATCAAATCGACACTGCGATAGTTCTTCTTCTGTTCCATCGCAAAATAAATTATCCATCCAAAATCTCCCTTAAAAAACAATTACGATTTTTCAAAATGTAATCACAAGAACAATTTTTATAAAATAAGCCTATTTTATTATATTATGTTTATTATTATATTATATTATATTATATTATATTATATTATATTATATTATATTTATTATTATATTAAATTATATTATGTTTATTATTATACTTATTATTATATTATATGTGACATGATCTGAAGAAAGGAACCTTAGAAGCATTTGACATCGTGTCGCATATTTATTATTATATTATATTATTTTATATTTATTATCATATTTATTATATTTTAGTAACATTAAAATGTAGCATCTCAAATTACATGGCACTACAAATTTCGGTTATCCAAAATTTCCTGGCATTTTGCGTAAATGTAATATTGCCAAACAGGATCCTTAAGGCCATGTCCAAGATTCTGAATGATAACCTAGGGATCTACCTTTATCTCCTTTTTCTCAAGTTGTTTTTCAAGAATAATAATAAATCAAACATTCATGACACACTTCAAGGTTTCCTAAGACGATTCCCAAATTTTGAAAGTAAAACCTTGTTTTGTTTATAAGCATTAAGCAGTTCCAAAAAGCAAGTCGATAAGTTTATCAACATTCGATTTATCGATTTATTTTTGTGCAACTACTTGCGCTTTAAAAACCATATCGCGTTGAAACTGGTATCATCTTAGGAGAACTCTAGGAGCGTCATGAATGTTTGATTTATTATAATTTTTGAAAGCAACTCCAGGAAAAAATAAAGATGAAAATAGATCCCTAGTTTATCGATCAGGATCTTAGACACGACCGTATAATTATTATTACTCTTAAAGCCATGAAAGTAGATTCCTAACTTATTCGAATTTTTTATTCTTATCATCCGAATTTTTTATTCGGATAAGTCAGGAATCTACCTTCATTTTTATTTTTTCCTGAAGTTTCTTTTTAAAAATAACAATGAATCAGACATTCAAGACACACTTGATAGTTTTTTAAGATCATAAAAAGTTTCAAAGCAATATATTTTCTAGTTTGAGAGTAAGTAGTTGGACAAAATCTAAGTTTAACAATATTTATCGACATGATTTTATGCAATCACTTACGCAACTAAAAAATAAAAAATTCCTTCGAAACTACAGGGCTCTTCTTAAAAAAAATTCCAAGAGTGTCAGAAATTTCTGATTATTATTGTTAAAAAAAAACTTCAGGTGAAAAAGGTAGATTTCTAAATTATCATATCCCAGTTTTCGGCCATGGCCTTAACCCCTTAACAGTCGGTGACACAAATATGGGCAAAAAAAAGTCGTGCCACTTTTGCTTCATGACGACACATATGGGCATCTTAAAAATAAGGACCTAAACAAAGAAAAAAATTTAATGTCACAACGTATTCTAAAGTTTTTGGGGTCGCTGAATCTGAATTTGAAGTCGAAATTTAAAAATTCAAAATGGCGGATCCAAAATGGCGACTGAATATTTTGAAATTTCCTCGTATTAAGTTAATAATGCTTTCTAAGGGATTTTTTGGGTCGCTGAATACAAATCTGAAGTCAAAATTGAAAAATTCAAAATGGCGGATCCAAAATGGCGACCAAAATGGTAAAAATGTAAAATATTTGTTTAATAATGCTTTCTCGCGGGCTTTTGACTTTTATTGACATTTTAAAAGTGAACATTTTTCAATTTCGACTTAAAATATGAATTCAGCTACCCCAAAAATCCACAAGTAAGCATTATTAACCAAATATGACGTTTTTTTTAAAATTTTAGTCGACATGTTGAATCCCCCATTTTGGATCCGCCATTTTGAATTTTCAAATCTTGATTTCAGGTTTGGATCCAGAGACCCAAAAATCAGTAAATAAAACACTTATTTTTTGTATATTTGTAAAATCATTATATTTATATATTTTATGAAATTTAACTGAATTTCATATGTTGGAAATATTATATTATAGGTACGATTTTAAAATGGTTATTATACAGTCGATTTTAAAATGGTTATTATACAGTCGATTTTAAAAAGGTTATTGTACAGTCGATTTTAAAAAGGTTATTTTATAGTCGATTTTAAAAAGCCATTCTTACTTCTTGCTTGTCCAAAATGTCCATTTGATGTGGGTCTTAAAGCTCCGTCATAACCCAATTGTCTACAGGCAACATTTGCTTCCAATTCATCCCATTCGTCGTCACAAATATTTCCCCATTTCCCATCGTGAAGAATTTCCACATTTCCTGCGCAAATAATTGAACATGATTTAAATAAATTAATAAAAATGTGCTATTTGTTACTTCTCTCTAAATCTGAATCAGCGATAAATCAGCCGCACGAAGTAATAATAAGTAATTACTAATTCGTATCAGCCACTATTCCAAATCAGTGCACATGAACTGAGAATTAGCTAATTTTGAGGTTATGTTTCACTGAAACATCAGCGTATACACGCTGATTCGAATTAGTGGCTCTCATGATACATATTCAGCGAAATTTCGCTGAATTCAGATTTAGGGAATTTTAAACTTTTATACAAAAAAATAATTAAAAATGTCAGTATATTTTTATAATCATATACACTGATTGGTTTTCTCGATTAAAAACAATTAAAAGGAATATTTCTCGAGCGGGATATAAAAAGTACACATACACGTATAGCTTAAATGATTCAGAAAAAGAAGGAAATCCTCAAGTGAATGAAAATGGTATAATGAAATTTGTGTACATTAATATCGTGCAACTATTGTATATTCCGTGATTCATGGAACATGAGTTTATTGCGAATATCACTTTGATCATCCGACTGTCATTGACACAAATCATCTTTTCTAGTTGACCCCTTTTTATTTCTCATAAAGCACATAAAATCGTTTTAAAAACCATTTGCTTCATTCAAGTCCATTTTCAGTATAATTACAAACGTTTAATAAAACATTCATTATGTTTGTGTTTCACAATTTTCACTTGTGCTAGTAAAACTAATTTCCGGAAATTTCAAAAAATGTTCGAACTTCTATCTCTGGCATATTTAAAAGTAATTTTAAATTTGTTATTTGAAATTTTCTGCAAGAAGAATCATGTTTTAAAATCGCTTTATTATTTTGTATGAGAGAAGCTTTTTAAAATATGTTTTTAAAAATATATGCAAATTAAAATTTATTATATTTTTAATTTATTATTTATAGTTAATATTAAATATATGCAAGTTAAAATTTATTATTTATTTAATTTATTATTTATAGTTAATATTAAATATATACAAGTTATTCAAATTAGGGTTTAAAAATTGACTGTATATAAAAGTGAGACGCTATTAACAAAATTTTAAGCCAAGTAGCTCAAAAATAATTAATTTGTATTAATTCATATTCGTAAAATAGTGAGAGGTTACTCCAAATCTAAAGAGCTTGAAAAAATTAATGGAAACGATAAAAAATGTAACTGTACGCACTGAGGGATGTTTCAACAAGCATATATAAAAATGCACTTTTGAAAAAAAAGTTTAGTATACATGCTAGAATGAAACGTGCTTTAGAATTTTAAAAATGTTTTATTACTTGTTGAATGAAAGGTCAGATTGTAACTAGTCATAAATCTGTATAAAAAACTGATAATAAGTCTTTGATAAATAAAATGTTTCTCAATCATTAATCAAATAAATCAAATTGAATTACACTATCAATTATAATTATAAAAGTACAAATAATTAATTATCTTTATCGGCATAATTTATAGATTATTCTTGTTATATTTTTATTATTTTATATTATTTTATTACTATATTACTATTATTCATTATCATCATTATCATCAATATCATCATCATTATCATCATTATTATTACTATTATTATTATCATCATTATTGACTAATTTCTTCTATAATTATTATATACCTCTGAGAATTATAATTTACCTTGTTATTTTTGTAAAAAGGGTTAATAAAAGTCTTTTCCTTTTATAATAAAATAACAAGGACAAAATTATTATCATTGTTATCATCATCATTATCATTATTATCACTATTATTAACTAGAAATAAAAGTTGTTTACTCTTTAAATCTGAATAAGTGAAATCTACTTATTTTTAAGTCAAAAGTCTTCCACCACATACATAAATAAGAAAAATTTAACACGAAAATAAGTGATGAGATTTCACACGAAATTAAGTGAGATTTAACAGGAAATTAAGTGAGATTTCACACAAAAATAAGTAAAAATTTCACTTATTTGTATGCGGTGGAAGATTTTTGACTTAAAAATAAGTAGATTTCATTTATTCAGATTTAGAGAGTACGTATTAATTTTAAAAATACAGTGAATTACAATTTTGTATAATATTGATACGAAATTAATAAAATGTTTATTAAAAAAAAAAAGAAAAAACAATTTCACGTCAAAGAGTAAAGTAACTTTAGTTTTTTAACTTATTAGAAAAATATAGTTTTAATTTAACCAACTTGCTGAACTTTATTTGATGAGAAAATATCTCTCTATTGTTGTTTTAATGATATTGCTGCTCGAGGCAACAATTCAACTTTCTTTTTTTTCGCGTAAAAGTTTTTACTTGTTGTTTCTCGAAAAGAATAATGCTTCCATTGAAGTTGATAGGAAATTGTTCATTGTATGTTGAATGTAACATTTTTCAATGGATTCAAATCCTGCCTTTTGACGTCAAAAGCTTCAACGCAAATTAAAGCAGGATTTCCCTGAATTGAGTTTATTATATTCATATACATTTCCATCCAATTATTGTAGATAATTCTATTTATTGAATACTAAAAAAATGATTACATTCTTTTTAATGCAATTTTTTGCATAAGGGAATATTTACAAATTTGAAAACTTGTTTAACAACTAATTAATTAAGTAATTAGTACTAATTATTCAAAAATTAATATACAGTCAACTTTATGAATTGTGCCGCTGATTCGCACAAAAGAAACAAAGAACGCTCGAGTAAGAACAAAAGAAAAACGGCATTATTCGTAGAGTTTTAGTGGCACTATTCATAGAGTTGACTGTAATATAAATTAATTGCTCCAGAATTACTTAAAATTAATTACTCAATATTACAGCAAAATAATAGCCTCAATTTTTCAGAAATATTTTTTTATTTTATTTATTTATTTTTTATTATTTTTTATTATTTTTTATTATTTTTTATTATTTTTTATTATTTATTTATTTTTGCTTCCTCATAGGGAAGCCTTGTTTTAATAATATTAAATTTAGAAAATCAACCATTTTTGCTGTTTTTAAAACTGTTTTCGAAAATAAAAATAATATTTCATTTGATAACCATAGTGTGGAATCGAAAATTTACTGGGGAAGCTTAAAAATAATTTTATAATTTTGTAGTATTGGATGTACAGTCAACTCTATGAATAGTGCCACTATAACTCTACGAATAGTGCCGCTTTTCTTTTGTTCTCACTCAAGCGTCCTTTGTTTCCTTTCTGCAAATCTGCGGCACTATTCGTAGAGTTGACTGTATATTAATTACTGACCGCAAATGTAGAAAATATTTAAGAAAAAAAATTGGGACGTTCAGCGTCCAACCATACTTCAAAGGATTAAAAATTACAAAATTTTGAAGAAGTGGTTCAAACTTGAGAAAATACTTTTGTGCTTTCTGTATTACAAAATAAATATAAATAAAATACAAATGTAAGAAATGTGTTGTTACACGTTTTATACAAAAATCAAAAAGTTAAAAATAGTTTACATTTACATAAATAATAATTATTTTGTATACAACAAATTATTGAAAAATGTCCACACAATTTCAAATTATTCCAAATTTGTTGAACTGTATTTTAATTTGAGAAAATCTTCCAAGTTTTTCTCATTATTATAAAGCTCTAACTGAATAAAACTTGTGAAACACGCTTGGTGAGACAAAAACGAAAATTTCTAACACTCTGCAATTAAAAAATGTCTTTTTATAAAAAGTAATTAAATATTTAAATTTTCTTGAATGTAAGCCATCTTGGTGAATTGCTGCAATGTCTGGTGCATTGCATGCATAAAAAAATAAATATAGTTACCAGTTTGAAAGCTGGTTTTTAGGAAGGCATGCTCTTTTCTACCTCGAATACTTTTAAACTTTGCATTCATTGTGAGTAACACACGCCAGGGGCTGAATTTTCAACAAAGAATTCCTCAACATTTATTCAATGCAGCTTTAGTGTTCCTTGCATATATATGTATGTAAGCATGAAAATCTCATCTTGCTTAGATGAAAATAATAGTTAAGTCTTGAAAACTTTATCCTTGTGTAAAAAAAAAATACATTCAAGCGTTGAGAGATCCTCGTTAAATCTAAATGGAAAGTAAGCACACAACTAACAAAAGAGAAAGATGAAATTAATTCCATATGGCAATTGAAATAAAGTTAGTCTAATTTTATTTTTGAATAATACAATTTGGAATAATGTAGTTTAGAATACTATAATTTAGAATAATATGTACATTGTTTCTTTGTATTTAAAGAAACTTTTGGTTACGAAAAATCTATTTTTAAAATATTTTTAAATATATTAATATTAATACCATTCTTATTCCTATTCTCTAAATCTGAATTAGTCACTTTTGACTAATTGAACAGCACCGAATCGTTTATTAAATGAATTAGTAACCATTTTGACTAATTTTTAGTAAACAGTGACTAATTCTCAGTAGAAAACTACAAATTCATTTTGTAAAGCTTACTAGTTCAATTAGTAAGGGTTACAAAATAAATTAGTAGTTTTCTACTGAGAATTAGTCACTATTGACTAAAAATTAGTCAAAACGGTTACTAATTCATTTAATAAACGATTCGGTCCTATTTCAATTAGTCAAAACGCCCAAAAGTGAATAATTCAGATTTAGAGAGTGGACTAGTTACATAAAATAAATAATTTAAATTCTTAATTAAAAATCTCTCTTTACACAATAATTTAATTGCATCCCTAAAAGGCTGGACCATTTAGATGTAATTTGATTCCAAAAATTAAATTTTTCATAGTGCTTAAATAAGTGGTCCAAAAATAATTTTGAAAAATTAATTTTAAAATTATTTGCACCTAGCTCGCTTTCGAAAAAAATGTTACAAAGTGATTTCGAATTATTCAAATTACGTGTATTTTTTCTGAAGAATCAGAATCGAATTAAAAAATCAGATTGCAAGAAAAATTTCAGGAACATATTCTGATCTGCGAAAAAATCAAGGATAATTTTCTTTTAAAATACACATTGATACATATTTATTATTAAAAACAATTGATCCAGAAAAGTGTAGTGTTTGCTTGGTATCCAAATTTCGTTCTTTTTTTTAATACTGAATCGAATGCAAAAAGGATAATACAAAAAGAATTTCAGGAAAACAGTCAAATTTGCAAAAACGTGAAAAATGCAAATTTTTGTAAATTGCAAATCCTTGCACAATTTTTTAAAATTCATATACTAATCCAAGAAAGTGTTAGAAATGTTTTGTTAGGGCTCGTTCAGTACGTAATGGCCAAAATATAAAGGTAAAAAAAAGAAAAATTAAAAAATTAAAATAAATAATAAATCAAATAATAATAATAATAAAATAAAAATAATAATAATAATAATAATAATAATAATAATAATAGTAAATTTTCCATACTATAATTTTTTTCTTTTTCTATAATAATTTTCTTTTTGAATTTTTGACGAGAAGAGTTTCAACGGAGCATGAAAAGCCTACATTAAAGTGAAGGTCAAATAAATGGTATGGATAAAGTACAAAGATTTTAAAAAAGATTTTTTGCCTGACCCCTACAATTTTTGACCTAGAATACTGAAATTTTGTAAACTGATGCCCCATACTATGTCCTTTTTCTCCCCATACTATTGCCTTTTTCCCAAAATTTTGGGCAGATTTGAAATAACTTGAGAACAGGGGTGGGAACGGAAACGGAACAAAATTAAAATTTAATTTTGTTCCGTTCCGTGCCAAAGGCTCGGAACGAAAATTCATTGTAATTTTGTTTCGTTC
>WNHD01005300.1:0-20535 GCA_011057455.1 Ganaspis sp. Gsp50 | reverse complement strand
TGTATAAAAAAAAGAAGGAAATTTTATTTTCGAGCACAATATTTAAGTGAAGTCCAATTATAGTTTAAATTCTAAACTTTCAAAATCCACAGAAGGACATATTAAAGATACTGTCATTATTATGATTACAATCTATCGAAACTGAAATGACTCATCAATAAACCGAATGCTAATACTAATATTGGTACTAATGATGATACTAAAAAACTAATGATGATACTAATAAAACTAATGATGATACTAATAGGACTAATGAAGATACTAATAAGACTAATGATGATACTAATAAAACTAATGATGATGCTAATAAAACTAATGATGATGCTAATGTTTACTTTTATGTAACCAATTGGACATCATCATTCATACTTCATCCCTTTAATAACATATCGTACATGTCCATACTGAAATACATGAAATAATACAGTCCGGCATCCAGGTGAGCTGGAATTGGAAAAAAGGGCGGCAACCAAGGGAATGGGTTTGTCACTGAGTGTAGTCACTTGACTGGTAACAGGACAAACAAAAAGGGAGGGACAAAGAGTGACAAATACCAGAGAACTGTCGTCTTGGTGGACGAATCAGAAACCATCTTGTTCTTGAGGTAGAAAGAGCGCAAGCGCCTGCGACCGCTGGACACGATGCGACATATCGATCCACGGTTCTATATTCTCCGTCTCCTTTTCTTGATTAAACCGCGTTCTCTCACTTGCGAAAGTATCAGCAGTAAATATGCAAAAATTTTTAAAATATTTTTATACATAAAAAATTAATTTGCTTCATGTCCGACATAGTAAAATAATACATTCATGTAAATTTACTTTGCATAATTTACTTAATTTACTTTGCTTAAAAGAAAATGAAGATAAAAAAAGAAAAGCTGCAAATATTTAGGAACTTCAAGAAAAAAAACTTATAATTATTCAGGAAGCAACAAAAGAAGCAAGTATTATACAAGAAGAGTTGAATGTGTTACAAAATATAAAAAATTGAACTATTGATTTACATAAATTTTTTATTGATAATTAGGGTGACAGCACCAGTGGTGGATCAATTAAGCTCCTTAACTTTCTTATTTTGCCTTTGAAGTCTTATATGGTTGCTTTTAGACAAATATCATGGTTATTCTTTATAATAGTATGACTAAGAAGGTTCTAGTAGACACTTTCGTTTAGGTTAGACTTCATTTTAACATTTACCTTAACTTACATAACCCGTCAAAGATTATTTGTCAATGATCCTATCGTAGATCACTGTATTCAACAATCGTGATTATTAATGCTCTAGTTGTGGATCATCCCATAATTATGGATATGTGTCACTTATGGGTGTTCTTAGATCTCTATATGCATATAAGGAAATGTCTCTTATGTGAAAATAATGAAAAAATTGTTCTCAAATGTCTCCAAAACTTGTTTCTTTGCACCAAATTGGTTATTAATGTACTACTTTTTTCAATTCGAATTAAATTGTTTTTTAATTTGTAATGATGATCTATATGCACCCCTTAGCAATTACTGATATTTGCAATTTATTTATTTATTAACGCATAAGCACAGTGACCATTTGATCCACTACTGGTGACTGATCCACCACTGGTGCCTTTACCCTATAAGGGTTATTCCAAAAATAATCGTCTAGACCCGGTTGCTCAATAATTTTAAATTTGTTTGAAATTAACATATATTATTTATTTTTCATTGTAATTTAATTATTATTCAAGATTTTATAGCGTAAAATACTTTTGATATCTAAAGAAAAACGGGTTTAATGATTTTTTGTAGGTTATAAAGTGGCACTTGCAGCATGTTTAAAAATCTATTAGAAACATAATTTTCATTAAAAAATTAAAGATACTTTGAAATTAAAATAATCTTGAATAAATAAATTTATGTTTAAGCATAAAACCTTTTGATTAAAACCTTACTTAAGGCCGGTTTCACCAACTCGGGTTAAATGGCTGATTAACTAATCGTGGTTAAAAGTCAATCAATGTTTTAATCATGATTAAGTTCCAATGCGTTCCACCATCAAAATTCACACTCCGGTTAGTGAAGGCCAACGCACAATAGGTTCGCAAACGACGTTCGCGAAAATTGTGCTTGAGATAGACAGGGACAGATTCCACGCATCACTTTCGCAAACGTCTTTCGCAAACCTATTGTGCGTTGGCCCTGAGCAGAAATCATCAACCGAAAGCAGAAAACCATTGAGAATGCTTGACACATCATCTCTCTCACACGCATGGATTTCTGCTTTCGGTCGACGTTTTCTGCTCGCATGGTACCGCTGTCTTATGGTCCATTTACACCTTCGGTAAAACTTTTTTTTTGCATTAGAGTAAAGAGAACAGATACACAGTCTGTCTTGCTTACTCTAAAGCAAAAAAAAAAAATTTAACCGAAGATGTAAATGGACCATTATAATAAAGGTGCTTATACATATACCTCGTTGACACCGAGCGAGCAAATGGCAGTCATCTAATTCTTGTAACTGTCGAATAAGTTTGTCTTGTTCTTACATTTTCACCATTTTTCACTGTGAAAATTGGTGAAAATGTGAGAGAAAAAGACAAACTTATGTTACTGTCAGAAGAGTGAGAAAGATGATTGCACTTTGCTCGCCCGGTGGTATCGAGGTATGTAAGCGCCTTGAATCTGAGAACCTATTGCAGTAAAAGCAATGTAAATAAACTTAAACTAATTGATTACTAAGAAGAGACAAGAATTAAGAAATTTTAATCGATAAAAGAGAAATTTCACGCGATAAATTGTTACATGACTGTTTGTTCTTGTCTCCAATAGATCTGTGACGTATGTTGTCGTCTTTTGGTTAACTACAGTGCTGAAGTCAAATGCAAAAAATATAGGATGAGTGGACCAATAAGATAATTGGTCACATAAGAATATATTTTCTGATTGGTCAATTCTATTCCACTAATACTTTAATCCTACGCGTGTGACTGCAACCTAATGGCCTGCAAAAGGTATATCTCTGTCCTATTCGCACTCATTGCTTACAATTAAAGATTTTCATTGTGCGTGGGGCTAAACTAGAAGGACAACATTTATGTATCAGGGTGCAATCCGTTTTCATAGCCTAGTGAATACCAAGATAACGCATGCTCCAAAAGTTATGATACTCATTAACTTCATGCACTTCACATGCTACAAAACTGTTTAATTTTTTGATTGTTGGCACATAACTATCCAATCACACTCACCATTTAATTAATGTTTCGTGATAAGTGATTGCTACCATCGTTCGTCGTTCTTTTCCAAAGAAGTCTTCAACAAGAATAGTTCTTTCCACTGCTTTAATTACTATTTCATTAAAGGTAGGTTTAATTTAATGAAAATAACAATTTAAAATTGTATTCTACAATTTCCATTCCAAGACAAATAAATATTCCATTGAAATATTTAAATTATCTTCAGATTTTAACATATTTATAAAATGTGCTGAAAATTTTCAATATAAACCTACTTCATAGAATTTTGTAGGATTTATAAATTCACTAACCTTTTAACTTCATTTTATCAAAAATTCTACAGTTTTAAAGAACAAAACATTTTTAACAACATAATTGATTAAATATGTCATTTTCCAAATTGTATACGAATTAAAATACTCTTGTTAGCTGCCTTTAGTTCCATTATAAATGTATGTTTTAAGGACGATGATTCGCTTGACATAACCTCCAAGTTAAAAGTATTGTTAATATTCAAATGAAATGTTAAATGCAAACGTCAATAAATTATTCCTCTTAAAATTTAGGAATATACGTAATTAATAACATTTTCAAAGTAATTGGATTTAATAATAAACATTTGTTAAATTGTTGTATATAAAATTATTTCATTCTCCAAAATGCACTTTCTATTTCAATTGTCGAAAAATTTAAGTCTTTCTTTCTTTATATACAATATTTTTTATAATTATTCCTTCTTTCGTTAATTTCTTTTTATTTCGTAATAAAAATTACTTTACAGATGTAGGTTAAGTCAATTAAATATACTATCGAAAATATTGTTCAATATACCCGAAATGAATACTGACGTATATTAATCGGTTTTTATTTAAAAATACCTTTACTTTTCTAGATGTCGACATCTTTGCCATTTACTTCAAACGCTGAGATAGACAGGATTGAAATGTGGGACAGGACTGTGTAGGTTGATAATTAATAAGAATATTTTATAAATGCATCTGGCGCCTATTTATCCTAAAATTAACGCCATAAAATCAAAAAAATTATAAATAGTGTCAACTTGTTTAACCTATTTGACGTTAAACTTTGAACAAATTTTGAAAAAATAACTCAATTCTAAATTCTTTTTAAAAGTAAATACCTTAAGAAAGTATTTATTTATCTTACCTCACGTCGATTCGTTTTCGTCATATTTCATTAAACTAATAGATTATTCCTCAATTTCTTAATTAAAAAAAAAATCTGATTAAATTTTTAATGCAATATATATTTTGTAAAAACTCAGTAAATGTTATAAAATTGCATCGTTTAATTTTGGAAATAATAGTCAAGTTTTTATAGAAAAGTAATATACATTTTTAGGAAACAAATACTTACTCTATAAATCTAAATTAGTTAATTTCAAACCTTTTGGCTAATTAAAATTGAACAGATTTTTTTATTTAATGCATTATTAACCATTAGGAGTAATTTTTTGTCAATAGTGACTAATTATCTGTAGAAAACTAAAAATGTAATTTGTAAAGTTTACTAATTCAATTAGTAAGGGTTACCAAATGAGTTTGTAGTTTTCTACTGGAAAACACTTTTGAAATGGTTAATAATTTATTAAATAAAAGTATCGATCACATTTTTTAAATTGGTGAAAATTATCAAACGTGATAAATTCAGATTGAGAAAGTAAGGTAAGAATAAACAAAATCTACAGTTTCGTTTAGATATATTTAATAACATGTAATTTAAATTTCTTGGAGTAAGATCTTACTCTTGATTCAGTGAAGATTGGACAACTTCATTTAAATTTCTTTACAACTGTATAAATTAACTTAGTTATTAAGACAAAATATTTTTTTTATTTTTCATTCTCATAGATAATCCATATTTTGTAGTGAAATCGTGGGCTACGTTGATTCTCTGTTACCAAGATGGAAGACCACTGATTCAGTAAACGTCAGGTTTTACTTAAATAACTTGACAGGAAGACGAATTCAATGTATTATGTGGGGAGAAGAGACTATAGAGAAATTTGAAGAATTAGTCGAAGAAAACATGGTAAATTATTTAACAATAATTAATATTAAATTCAATGTTAGTATTATTCAAATTAATTAAATTTGTCCGTTCTTTTAAATTCCGAATTATGAATTTATGCATAAGACATACATTTAAAGACATATGTGTCCTGACGCGGTGAAAGGGACCTATCGACCAAAAAATCGATTTTCATTATTTTATACCAATTGATAGTTTTTGACTTGCTCTTTGATTTGCAAAAAGTAGAAATTTTTTTCTTTAAATAATCTTATGCTATAAAGATTTAAAAATTGGCATTTCAAATGCTTACTTTCTTGCTCCCCTTTAAACGCTTGTCCTGTAACATTGGTTTTCAAGTCGATAGGTTCCTTTCACCGCGTCAGGACACATATATTTTACTTAAGAAGTTAGTATAATTTTGAATTGCCTTAAACATTTCTTTGAGACAATAGATTCATTTTTAATGCCTTCAAAAGAGAAATGTCATTAAAGTCTCTAAATTCTTTTATCAAATAAGTTATGTTTACTAAGTTTACATTCTCATATTAGTGTACTATTTCACAGATACTACATATAGATGGAGGGTTCGCAAGGCCACCAAAGAAACTGCATTATAACAAAGGAAATGTACCTTATGAGGTACAAATTTATATGGGAACGGAGATAACGACGCTCGGAAAATATGAAAAAATTGAAAATAAGGAGGACATTCCAATCGTGCAGTTGGCAGATGTGATTCACTGGGAATCTAAAGGGGACATTAGTGAGTTATTTAAGATATTCCCTATTAATAGAGATAACCACTTGGTTAAGAAACCAACATTTGAAAACCTAAAAACAAAGACTTATGCTCAATTTTAC
The DNA here is from genome assembly GCA_011057455.1 of Ganaspis sp. Gsp50. Lineage (NCBI taxonomy): Eukaryota > Metazoa > Arthropoda > Insecta > Hymenoptera > Figitidae > Ganaspis > Ganaspis sp. Gsp50. Next base: position 14,429 of record WNHD01005300.1, on the reverse strand, counting down.
TCTTAAAAAGTAACATTTTTTGTATTTACAAAAAGTCTGTAGTTTAAAAATTTTTCAAATTTAAACATAAAGTATTTTTTTTAAGAAACCAAAATCAAATTAAGACTAAAATTCATTTTACCAAGAAACTAAAATTTTCAAAATTCTTTAAGAAACCTAAAAATTAAAATATCTGCTCAATTGTTCTCTCCGAAACTGATTACACTGTGTTACAGTGAAAAGTTACTTTAGACAAGACCTACATTTTCTTGTATATCTTGTGTCAATTTATTCCTGTATTAAAAAGTTTAAATTAATTTAGTTAGACCTACCAAATTTTTTTGTCGATCACTTGAATTGAATAGAGCCAACTAAATCCCTTGATTAAATATTGTTTTCTTTATTGTTAGGTTAACCTACTTTTTGTTGAAATAATCAAAATTCCTTACATAAATTATTTTGTTATTATTAAAGACATTATTTATCTAAGTATAAATAAAATATATCTACAATCAATTCACTTTCAAAGGAAGAAAACTGCAGTACCCATATAATTCTAAACATTGTCTCTTCACTTTTCTTCACCTTCTCAAACTAAAGTATATAACATGGTAATCATCATTGTCATTAACAACCAAAAACCTTTGTTTCCCAAAGCACCATTCAATAAACATATTGTATTTTTAGTTATGGTACATTAAAAAGCTCAAATTTGAATTTTGAGTTTGAATTTGAAAAACGGTTAAAGTTACACTTTTTTTTATTTAACAAAAATGCAAAATTTCGAGGGAATACAATACAGACTTCGGTTTATGATTCTAAATAGATTTTTTTAAAATCCTTCTTTTTGGGGAAGTATTTTGAATTTTAATTTAGGAACTATTTAAGTTACAAGTTTCTAAATTTAAAAAATATCTTAGTTTTGTGAAACAAATTTAAAACTGGTGGAGATATGGAGAGTTCTGTAAAACATTTTTTTTAAAGCATGGCCATGTGGTGTACATGGTGTACACAACAATTTTTATCTGACACCTATAAACAAACATTTTTTTAAACAATATTAAATTATCTAACGACGCACGTAGCCGTTTTTTTTTAAAAAAATTTTTTTGAGCAAATGGGAGCAGTTAAAAAAAATTGATTTTTTTAGTTTTGAGAAAACCGCTAAAGAAGATAAATAAATTACTATGAAAGAACGTCTAGCTCACTGCAGCGCTCGCTTTTAATAACTGTAACTTTTGTATTTTTTTTAATATTTTTAAAGTCGACGTCTTAAATTAATCGTAAGAATATAAGCTTCGAAAATATATAAAGAAAAAAAATTGATTTTATAAAACTTTCAGGGTGGCGTAACCCCTGAAGTATTTAAACTTTCTATTTAATAACCATTGCATGTACAGGATTTTTATATTTACAAAATATATTAAAAAATATATTTACATAAAATATATTTACAAAATATATTAATTTGGGGAGCACAATTAAGCACAAGTTTTAGTATATTGTTTTAAAAAGATTTTGGATATTTTGGTTCATTGGGGGGAAGTATTTTAAGTTTTAATTTGATAGCCATTGGAATTACATAATTTTTTATTTTATATAAAAAGTTTTTTTTGTTGGGGAGCACACTTGAGCACAACTTTTTTGTTATTAATTTTCAAAAAGTAATGAATTAATGAATTTGATGATTAATGACTTTTTACAGTGGTGAAAGGCTTTGTTAAAAGCAATATCATCGAGCATGAAGTGCGAACAACCAGGTCCATCACTACATTCGGATGTGGAGCCATAACAGACACAGTTTATAAATTAGAAGTACGTATTGCAGCATTTAAAGGAAAAATAAAATTGATTAAAGGTTCTCCAATCATAATCAGAGGATGCATTCAATCTCAAGGTAAGATATTTTAGAAAAAGAGGTACTAATAATGCAATGTCCAAAAGACGTCTTTAGGACGTCTTTGGGACATTAGGCTTGTAATTTTTTTTAAAAAAAATTCTATTATAAACTGAGTTAAAAACATTTATAGAAGTATCTTAAACACTTTTGAAATTTTTTTTTTACTGAGAAAAAAACTTAAAAATGATTTTGAAACTTTTAGACTTGTAATTTTTTTGCTTAAAATGTCATCAGAAAATTAGTTTAAAAAACGCTTTTAAAGTGTTTTACACAATTTTGATTTACTTTTTTCCGACTTAAGAATTGGAAACGAATCAGACTATCATATTTTTAGAAAAAAAAGGAACTAATAATGCAATGTACAAAAGACGTCTTTAGGACGTCTTTGGGACATTAGGATTGTAATTTTTTTTTGAAAAAATTTTTGTTATAAACTATGTTAAAAACATCTATAGAAGTATTTTAAACATTTTTAAAAGTTTTTTTTTACTCTCAGAAAGAAACTTAGAAATGTTTTTGAAACTTTTCGACTTGTAATTTTTTTGCTTAAAATGTCATCAGAAATTTAGTTTAAAAAACGCTTTTAAAGTGTTTTACACAATTTTGAGTTACTTTTTTCTGACTTAACAATTAGAAACGAAAAAATAATTAATACGTAGATTCCTAAGTTATGAACTGGGTTTTTTGACATGGCCTTAAGTTTTAGTTTAAAGCTTATGAAATTTAAAATATTTTAATTTATTTTAATCATCATTTAAAAAATAATTGCTTTTAGGTGGAAGAGTCTACCTACAAGCTGCAGACGAGAGTGCAATTGATTACGTTGAAGATGATGGTATAAGTTTAAGGGAAGTTTTGCTAGGTTCAAGAGAACTAAAACGTGTAGCTGAGGATAAGCTTGAAAGTGAATCCAAACGAATGGAAGAAGACACAATTTCATAAATTTATTAGTTCTTTATTATTCTCAGTTGTTAAAAATAGTTATTATTAACAACAAAATGTACAAAAGATGACCATAATTCATTTTCTGTTAGACCTCTTTCGATTTTTTCATTTGTATATACACACAATGTGATAGCAAGAGTGCTATCAATGTTTAGTTATAACGTGACATTGTTTACTGAAAACAGTATTATTTAGCGAATTTCTTTTAGATTTTTCTATAATATTCGAAATATTATGCTTTGTCGAATTCAGTTTAATAATGTTATTTCGTTATTTAAAAATATTATTAATAATATTTCAAAATGAAATAGGAATTTTTATACCAATCATAATATATGCATTCTTTAATTCATATATTAATTTAGACCAACAACTTCAAATGTATATTTACATTTAATAATGCATTGCTTTATTATTGCTGATTTAATTTAAAAACATGAGAAATTAGGTATTCTTTGTTTCCTTATTATTAATATATAATATTTTGTTTATTGCACCTCTCTTTTTCTTGGAAAAAAACTCCTGTTTCATATTTATTTTTCAACAAATATAGTTATTTGCGTTACTTTTTTATATATTTTTATTATACCATAATATTGAAACAATTAAATTGAAATAATTTGTGATACATTGACAAATTTATTTTCTACAACAACAAATGAATGCTCTAAGCTATTTTTATTCAAGTTTATAGTTACTTTATCATTAATAAAAATATTTCTATGAATATGATTGTCTTTTTTAATATATTTATAATTTATCTCCTCCTTCCTTCATTTCAAAGATTTATATTTCGAAGTTTTTATAAAATTATATAATTTTATTATTTGAAAACCTTATTTTGTATACAGTTTTAAAAATTAAAGATCCGTTTCAAATTTTATATTTCAATTTTGTTTGAATCATTTGTCCTGGTGAAGCAAGTTTATATTAACTTCTTTACTTATTGAAATATTTACATTTATTATTATCTTTAAGAAAACCTTGAATTTATACTCTACATTTAGTTATTAAACCAGTAAATTTTGCTATACAATATTACTAAAAAGTACATTAAATTTTGAATTAAAGGTCTATATTAAATTAATTTTTTAAAATGAACTCTGTAAGTGGCACATTTTTCTATAGAGCAGATTTCCCTAATCTCACGTGTATCTATGTTCTTGCGATTGATAATTACGAACTTAGTGTTACTTTTTTAAAATTCAAAATGTCAGATCAAATATACCGGACGAAAACTTAACCCTTAGCCGACACACTGGGGTCGTTCGTGACCGGGCCTTATACTTTTCTAATCTTTCTTTCCGTTAATGTTTGGAATCCGGGTGTGTAGTGCCATGTAGTTATAGTTGGAGAATAGCTCTTCCGCTTACAATCAGAATAGACGATTATGTGGCTGGGGTCAAAAACGCCCTAGTATGTCAGCTCTGATTGGCGCCAGAAATTCAAATTATTACTGGAAAGGTTTTTGGGCCACTGATTACGAATAAGATGTTAGTTTTTCAAAATTAAAAATGTCGGATACAATATGGCGGACAAAATATTTGAAAATTAACATATGATGCTAGAAATCATTACACAGGGTTTTTTGAATAATTGATTACAAATATGATGTTAGTTTTTTAAAATTCAAAATTACTTACAATATGGCGACAGAAAATATTAAATATCAACGTATCGAGCCGGAAAATATTACTCAGAAGTTTTAGGGATCGTTGATTACGAATATGATATTAGTTTTTTAAAATTAAAATTGGCGAATCCAATATCACTGACGAAAGAGTTGAAGACATTTATTATCACTTAAGTTAATTTTTTATTTCAACATTTTTGTTTAATTTAATATTTCTTTGTAAACATAATTTTTTATGGATTTATTACTTCTTTGGTTTCCTAAATATACTCTGACTGAATCAAATGAACGAACCCTTGACAATGCAACATACAATTGACCATGATTAAACACATCTTTTCTTAGGAAATTGTCTTCTCTTAAATGTAAATGGATAAATGTTTTCACAGTATAATACAATACGATGAATAAAAACAATATTACCACGCTTATCACCAGTAAGTATCTTACATTTAATAACATGATTAGACAAATCTAAAACCTGCAATCTAGTCCCATTACATAAACCTTCATTAATACTAAGATTTCTTATTAACATTACTACTGAATGTATCCTCAAAGATAATTCGTGAGGTGGAAGGCCAGGCGGTGATACGGTATTTAAATATTCTGGCAATATGACTTCATGGTCATTAATTGTATCTTTATCATCAATACTATCAATACTTTTGTAAACTTTCTGTTTTTTATTATCTAATAACTGAACAACTCGTTTATTTATTTCATCGACATCAATATTTCGTGGAGCTAAAATAGCATGTGACGCTAAATCCTCAAATTTCTTATTTCTCAGCAAATCCCCATATACATCTTCAACAATATCTTTATTTCCTTGTTCAACAATTCTATCAGGTAAATCTACACAATCCTTAACATCGTTAATTGAACCATTCCCTATTTTTAACAAAAAATCCATAAATTCTGTTTCTTCTGGCAATGCACGCATGTTTTCTGATAATGTGAATTTTAAAAAATAATTCCACAATTGGCTATTTTTTATTGACAAATTAATGATCTCAGATCTTGTACCTCCATTCTTTATTGGTAATACTTGACGAAAATCACCTCCCAAAATTATTACCTTACCACCAAAGGGTAGATCACTTTGCATTATATCTCGCAATGTCCTATCCATAATTTCTAAAGCATATTTTGGAGACATTGGTGCTTCATCCCAAATGAAAACATCTACATCTTTCAAATACAACCCATCTTTAGATTGAACTTTAATACTCGATGATGAGTCATTATACAATGGTACAGGTAAACCCATTACTTTATGAACTGTTCTACCCATAGGAAGTAAAGTTGCAGCTATTCCTGTAAAAGCCATATTACAAACTTTCTTACCTTTACTCCTTAATAAATGCCACAAAGTAATATACATAAATGTTTTGCCTGATCCTCCAGGTCCATCAACGTAAATACACTTACCAGACTTTGTGCTCGAATCATCTACTGCGTTCAATACAAAATCTACTATATCTCTTTGCATTAAATTTAATTTATTATACCTATCTGCCCCTACAGTTTTTTCATAATCAAAGTTTACAGAATTATTATCTTCAACAGTCTCACATTCATTTTCTAGTTGAGGCAAGTCACAAAATTCGTGTAAATGGTGACCTTCCTTCAATAACAATTCCTGGATGTTCTTATATGCCCTTTGCTCAGCTATCTTGAAATCTTCATCTTTAGTAAAATCTTCAGACATATAAGATTTAAATTCATTCCAAAGTTCACCTGCTCCTAGAGGACGACAATAGATTAAAATACTCACAAATAATCTTCGAAGTGATTGAGGCATCATCCACAAACAAGCTTCTTCTAATGTCTTCTTCCATTCATAATCATTTTCTATAAGTCCTAAAGCTAAACAAGCAGATGTAAAACTTTCATATATTACTCCATTTACTGTTCTCAATGATTCAAATGAAACTGCACCTTTCACTGTGAGCAACAGTAACCTCAGGTGAAATAATTCTATATCCGATGGACTAACAGAGTATATTCTTCCTATTGTTTTCTCCTTTCTTATTCTCTTTTTCCATTTACACGTCTTTTTCTCCCATACATAATATTCAGGGATTTCACTATAGAAATATTGAGAAGCATCTGCATCTCTATTATTTAATTTAAAATAATCTAATAATTTTGTATCTTTGTCTAAATTATATGATATTTCGTCTTGCACTAAACCTTTTTGAATATAAACATTCTGTTCACCAGGTAAGTGTATAGGTAAACGATAAATAGTATGACTCTTTTTTGACAAATTTTTACTTAAAATCCTCCACACTGCTTCCGATGGCCCCACATACCTATTTTCCACATAATGACTTATTTCATTATAAGCTACACTCATTTCACCATCGCTATCTCTAATAAGAATCGATGCTGCATCATGACCTTTATAAATATATTTATATATATATTTTACAGATTTAACACTGGAAACAACTTCAACGTTTATGTGACAATTAAATTCTTGAGAAAGTTTAGGGCAATATGGTACAACTAAACTATTATCAACAATATAACCATTAGATTTTTCATATGTTTTTCCAGTATCCTGTCTCCTATATAATACAAAACAATTATCTTCAAATGTAGTTTCTTCTTGTAAAGATTTTGGAAAATTCTTTGAACATTTCCCATCAACCAAACACCAATCACCACATGGACCATGAATATTATTTGCCATTATAATATTATGTAATGTTGGATTTACATTATGATCAGGAATTTCTGCTGAAATATACAAATCTACACTTTCCGGGGTCAATAACTTTGAATTAGGTTCCAATATAACCAATAAATGAATATGTGGTAATCCTCTTTTCTGGAATTCTATAACGTAAACATAAGATCTAACTTCTCCAAAATATTTTTTATCAACAATACTTTCTATTAAACGATTTACTTTTAAAGAAAATACTCTAGCAATAAGATCCGGTCTATCCTCTACTCTTTGATTTGGTAACAAATTTTCTTCAATTTCCTTCCATTTCGGATTGCATGTCATAGTTATAAATAAATCTGGTTTACCATGTTTAGCAACAATTGCCATTGAATCTTGATATTGTTGCATCATGTTTCGAGGCGATCCAATGAAAGTTGATGGTAATACGACTATTTTACCAACGGATGTATCTTCATTTTGTGCTTTATTATTCATATGATCTATCAAACCCTTATATGTTTCACTTCTTAATTCTTTTTGATGGTCTGCACAAAAGTTGAGACGATCTTTCTCAACTTTCACATAATTATCAACCAACCACTGCTGAAATAATCTTCCACCATTTAAAAATTGATTAAACTCATTATCTCTAATTGACATTCTGTACTTCAAATAAGCTGCTCTTGAAATTTTATGCTTCTTTGACCTTTTCTCCTTATCTGTTCGCATCATACCAACAGAATAACCTTTTTCTCCAAAGGGATAAAATAATGGATAAATAAAAGGTTCAACACAAGGATCTAAACTACTAACTACTTGCAAATCTTTCTTTGTTTTATTAAAAACAGTTACGTAAGAATCAGGTATTTCTCCTTCCGCATTTGTATTAAATATTGCAGCCACTTCATTTACTCTCTGAAAATTATATCTTCTTGGATCTAAACCATTCTTCAAAGTAAACAATAACTTTAATTCTGGAATTTCTTCATTATTTTCATTAGCTTTTTGTGTTTCTATTTCAATTACTTCATGCATCATTCTGTAAGATTTAGTAAATGCATTATGTACTCTCATTACATTCTCTATCTCCCTTAAAATATTAACATCCAACAAATTATTTTTATTTATTCTGTACTGAATTGCATCATCAGGATCATATATAAACAACTGCCCATAGCAAGGATCATTACCAGCTTCTGCATATAATGCACTGTTCATTTGATAATATATTTGACCATGAATTTTAAAACAAAATGGACCTCTACGTCTGCCATTCATATTAACAATATTAGCATTAAAAGATGCAAAAGCAAAAGAATTATTATAACATCTTATATTACGCTTGAATTGTCCCGACTTTAAATGTGATCCGTCTAATAATACCCTTAATTCGGATGGGTAATCCAATGAATTAATTTGAACTCCTCCATGACTACAACAATCATTATATGAATTTTTACCAGAAGTTGTGACTTGTTCATCTTTAAAATGCTTTGCTTGACAATGCCTACAGATAAATGACATTTCGCCAAGATAGTCTTCTTCATATACTGGAACATGCATTGCGTTTCTATTTAATTTGTTTAATACCAATTTCTTCTTATTTTTTCTTTTATCAATTACTATGCTTTTTACTTTTACCTTTTCACGGTAATTCATCTCAAATTCAACATTACTTTTCTTTGTCTTTTTCAGTTTAATCTCTTCATCATTTATTAATTCTTCATCATTAATTTCTGTTTTTCTTTTCAATTTCAATCTTTTACGATATTCTCTCATATATTCTGCTCGACTTTTTATTTTCTTTAATTTGGGAGGATTTTCAATACCTACTTCAAACTCATCAATAATTTTTTGTTTCAATTTTATTTTTTCATGACAGTCTTTCTCATACTCTGCGTCACCTTCCATTATTTCAACATTTGACGTTTTTAACACTTCTTTATTACTTAGAGATTGGTTCAATTTATTTTCTTTATTACTAACTACTTTTCCATAATTTGCTATTTTTAACCATTCACGAGAATTCTTATGACATTCAACTTTCGTATCTTTCATCTTTTCAAATCTCATCTTTTCTTCATTATTTCTTATTTCCCTGTTTATTGGTTCTCGTGACTTCAAATTCAATCTGTCAGGATAATTTTTCTGATCAGTTGCTCTAGTTTCTATTTCAGTTTGACCATTTATTATTCTTTTTATTTTTGACGTTTCACGATACTTTTTTTGAATCTCCGCTTTCGTTTTTTTAATCTTTTTAGGTGTACTCTCTTCTTTATTACTTATTTCTTTATCATTAATTTCTTTTTTCCTTTTTAACTTCAATTTTTTACGATATTCTTTCATATATTCTGCTCTATTTTTTATTTTTTTTATTTCAAAAGAATCCTTTTTACCTAATTTAATTTCATCAATGATCTTACTTTGTAATTTTAATCTATTTTGACACTCTTTTTTATATTGGACGTCATTTTCTCCAATATCAAACTCAGAAACTTTTAACAATTCATCGTTATGTACAGACTGATTGGACTTTCTAGTGCATTCATTAAATTCGATTTTTTTATTATTTTTAGTAACATTAACATGCACTCCTCTCTTTGATATCGGCTCATTTACACTCCTTCTATTCCTTGATTCACTTACAACAACATTGGCGACTTGATTTCTGCCATTATTATCCGAGAGCTTGGGGAACTGTGATAAAGAATTGTTTTTAAACATTGTGTATAAATGACTTCTCATTAATGTATGGTTGTATTTTATTTGATCGGGTTTTATATTAAAATATAATGAAGTCGCAAAAGCAATAGCATATACACCACAATCAATGAAATTAGGTTGTTGCTGAACTTTTGGATAAAATATGTCATATTTGAAAGTATATAATTTGTTTAGAAACTTTCTTTGATCTTCATTCAAACATTTCTGGTTAAGACTATCATAAATGAAAAGTTTGTTGGTTCCATCGTAATAAGAACAAATCCAATGACCACAATTGTAAGGACCGCTAAACAGTATTTGAATATGTTTTTGAGTTTGCCTCACAGGTTCAATTTGGTCTAAAAAATACAAATATGCAGGATCTTGCATTATCATGACACCACCTGATTCCAGTTTTAATAATTCCTTAAATTCATGCATATGACTATCATTTAGCATCTCTCCTTCTGTACAAACAATTTTTAAATCTACATCATTTAACTTCTGAGCTCTTATTTCTGAATTTAATTCTAAATGAGAATTCATTTTAGAGAAAGAAAATTTATCAAGATCACAAAAAATTTTATTGTTATAAATAATTTAATTTACTTGTAAATACATAAACTATTTTATCTAATAAAGCTATTCCATCTAATGAAACTATTATTTACAATAAAACTATTTTATCCAATAAAACTATTATATCCAATGAAACTATTATATCCAATGAAACTATTATATCCAATGAAACTATTTTATCCAATAAAACTATTTTATCCAATGAAACTATTTTATTCAATAAAACTTTATTTCCAATACTTATTATTCTTCTTTCTTTTTTCTACTTTACGTCCTTTCCTTTATAACTTATAAACTGTATACTATATAAACTTCATACTCAATCTCACTTATAATACTGTTTATTTAACTATACTTTAAACTGAGCAAAAACAAAATAGAAATTTTATAAAAAAAGTACTAATTTAACACATAAACAACAATGAAAAACAAAAAGAAACAATTTACTTTTATACTAATTAATGTTGTAACAAACCTTTTGAACTTTTAACACTCCTTTTCAAAGAATTATGCTCCTCATTATACTCTTCTTTGCACAATGCACGGGTAATAACAAACGAGAGACGGCTACCATACAACAGTTTGTGTCGCAGTCTCTGTTTAAGGGGACAGTATCATTTTCTCCACCAGTCTAGTCTGATGTGTGAAAGCACCTTTATTTTCTCTTAGAGAAAATAATTTCGTATCGTAGTCAAGGTATGAAAGCACCTCTATTGTTACACTTTTCAGATAACGCATTGCCTTCTCTCTCCAACTACAACATTTCACGTATCTCTTTCTCTGTCACAGAATGTTACGCCTGTTACCTTCTCTCTCTAACTACAACATTTCAAGGCAACTTCTATCTCACTCTGAGTTAGCTGATTTTATAAAGAGGATTTAATAATCTTTTAAAATTGAAATTATCCTGACAATTTTACCATATGACATTTCTTTCGACAAAATAAAAACATAGTAATACTTAATCTGTGCAGAATCAGTTATAAAGTAAATACTTATGAAAAATATTGTTCACAATAAGTTGATTTAAAAAACAAATGCACGAATTTCACATTGAAAATTAATAAACTCGAAAATTGGGCATTAAGAAGAAAGATACACCATTTAGCGAGCATTTTTTAATTAAAATATTAAATTTTTTTTTAAGTTTTGTTAGGTTTCATAATGTTTTTATTTCTTTTGGTACATAATTACAGTAAAACTGAAATTAAATATATATTGCGCTAAAAATTAAATTAATGGTAATTGAATTGTGTGTGAAAAGTGTAAAAGCTCTTTGTCTGCTGACATATTTGTGACGCTCCACAAGAGAAAGAATGATTTTCTGACATTTTTATGAAAAATGAGATTTTTATATCACTGAATTTGTTAGAAAATGAGGAATCTTACTATAATAAAATTAATAATATTAATTTTTTAATAATTAGACTCTATTTACTGTATCTACAGTAGTATCTACTAATTTGTTTATAACAAATTAGAATCTTCAGAGTATATTAGCGCCAATAAATAAAGATTAATTTGAGTTAGTAAACAATGATACTTTTTTAAAATCTTTTACAAATTAGTGCAACTATTTAAAAATACGTTTCTTTAAATATCTTAGTTTCACTCTTACTGCGGATAACAATTTTTTCAGCATAGTAATAGTGACTTTATGCGAATGTATGTAATGTTTGTTCTTTCTTGAAGTGTCACATTTATTTAAAAACGTTTATTTTTTTATGATAGTTTTTCGTATTGGTTGTCTTCTGGGCGTTGTGCATTTATGTTTTATTTATGAAAATAATTTGATCTATAAGACCGTTGTATTTTATTTCTCTTGTAGAATTCAGAAGAGGAGAGAATAATTATTGGTGATTTTGTTGATCCAATTGTTGAGGAGATAGGAAACGTTAGATATATAGAAAAAGTAAGAATTTTTTGTTTTTATATTTTCTTTTTTCAATAAAATTTTGTTTATATATTTGTTGCTGTATTTGTATGACTTTTACTCTAAAATTAAAATTTTTTGATACTGTGAGTTTATAAGTTGATTTTATGATTAAAAATGAAAGATATTAGAAAATTCATTTTTGGATACTTTTAATGATTTTAATACGTATAAAATTTCTAAAAATTGTGAAATAATATTTTTAAAATTCGTTTATATGTTTAAAAATAAAAAAAATTGACTTAAAGAAATGAAGATTGAAGTAAATTTAGTTAAAAATATATTATTTGCGCATGAATGTATGTTTGTATGCACTCTGTTTAAAATGTCGGACAAAGTTTTGATTTAGAAATGGGTTGAAAAAAGTCGGATAAATTGTCTGGTTTTTGTCATCCGATATCAATCCGGGTTGATACAGTTTGTAAGTTTTCCGAAATCAATCCGATAGAAATGAAGATTTATCCTTGTGGAGTAATGTAATAGAAATATGAAATTTATCCGGTTTCATTCGAATAATACATAGATAAAAAATTATTTTCTTTTATTTTTTTATTTAATACATAAATTAATTATTCAAATTATTTTAAAAATTATGCAAACTTCTGTTTATTCAATTGCATCCTAATTATGTGCTAAATTATAATTTAAATATTGTATTCATGCTTCATGGTAATTGAATACGCGACCTCGAGATTTATAAGCAAATGTAATACTACTATGGTACTTAAATTTTAATATTTTAAATTTTGTTGACAAACTCAGAAATTTGTTGCAAGCAAGTATCTTGTTTAGAACAATTTTCATGCAGGAAAAATGAAAATTTGTTCGCTTTACAGCTAAATAATTATTTCATTCAAGATTCGTAATTGATTTTTATTTCTGAATTTTGTCATACTATTTGTTGTTTGTCTTTTTCAAATTGTTTTGGTTGAATTTTGGAGTTTTTTTAAATGTTCCAGATTTTAACTTTCAATCAGATTATTTTCAGATTGTATTGAACTTTCTTCTGTTGACATTTATTAGATAAAATATTTTTATTTTGGACGTCTTTCGGATTTTAAACTTTAATCTGATTTTTGCAGCTTTTAAGAGACAATTCCATATTTTTTCATAAATTTTTATTAGCAACAATTTTATTAAGAATAAATTTAGAATTCTTTTAAAAATATTTCTTGTCAATTTACGACACCAGATGATTTGTAGATAAAATTGGATTATTTTGTAGAGTTTTTGGACAAATATTAGATACAAGCGAAAAAATTAGTCTGCTATTTATTTGAAATTTGTCTGAAATTTTAAGCAGGTTATGTACGTATGTGTGTTAATAAAAAATGTTTGTAAAATAAGTAATTTAAATAAAAGAAGTTAAATATGTACGATATACTTAAATTTATATTAATTTACTTTAGGAGGAAAATATGAATGGGGAAAGATTTCCAAATAATGGAAGACCTCAAATGAATCAGATACCTTTGTATCAGGTAACGAATGATTTTATTCAATATGTTGTCATCAATAATCATGTAATGTATAAGGATAGTATTTTTACATGAAATATTTGTAGTGGTTTGTCGCCGGTTATTGGTTACCCATATTTTCTATGTTAATATATTTAAATAATTACTTTGTTATAAGCATTACATTTTTTTGTCGCCATCAGTTAGTATTTTGTCTTAAGGAGGAACATCCCATAGAGTCTTTTCAGAAGTTAGTCCAAGATTACAATTGGAAAATGAAAAAACTAAATTTTCTAAATGTTTTAAATAGTCACTGTTGTCATGAAATCCACTTTTTGATTTTATTTTCAGTAGTAGAACAATATAAATTATTATATTTCAATAGATATTGGATAAAAATTGTAATATTAATTTTTTGCAGTTATATACCAAATAAAATTAAAGTTTTTTGAGTTTATAATCAATATAACATAGTTAAAATATTGTATAATTATATAATAAATGAAAATTTGTGTGAGAAAAGTTCAATTTATTTATTTTTTAAACATTTCGTTATTAATATTTTGAGAATGAGGATATGGCAACATCGCATACTGCAAGTTTTATTTTCATAGAGT
>WNHD01005299.1:0-14756 GCA_011057455.1 Ganaspis sp. Gsp50 | reverse complement strand
GTATTTATAGAATCCTTGCTTATAAAATGCGATTTTTGCCACGGTTTCCATGCGTCAAAAGTGGGACTTTTTATACATGTGTTAAATAAAGTATTTTAATATACTTTCAAGTATTTTAAAGTACTTTCAAGTATTTTAAACATTTTTAAAATATTTAAAAAAAACTAATTCTTTAAAATCTATTTAAACTTTCTTTAATACATAAAATACTAATGTTTTTAAATGATTCAAAAGTATCTTTAAGTGTTTTTAAATATTTTGATATATTTCTAAATATTTTGAAGTATTTTGAAGTACTTTCAAGTACTTTAAATACTTTAAAAATATTTTTAAAAAACTAATAATTTAAAATCTTTTTATACATTATTTAATATATTTAATATTTAATAATAAATATTTCTAAAAGTTTCAAGGTATTTTTAAGTATTCTAAAATATTTCGAAGTATTTCGAAGTATTTGGAAATAGTTTAAAGTAATTTCAAGTATTTTTAAGTATTTTTAAGTATTTTTTAATATTTTGAAGAATTATTAAATATTTTGAAGTACTGTGATTTTTTAAAATTTTAATTATTTTAAATACTTTTGAAATATTTTAAAAAACTAATACTTTAAAATCTTTTTATACTTTATTTAAAACTTAAAATACTAATATTTTTAAACACTTTGAAGTATTTGAAAGTATTTTTAAACATTCTAAATGTTTTGGAATATTTGGAAGTATTTCGAAATATTTCAAAGTAATTTTAAATATTTTGAAGCACTTTGACGTTAAATAAAGTATTCAAAAGTAATCTTAAGTATTTTGAAACCGTTTAAAGATATTGTAAGTATTCTAAAATATTTTGATGTATTGTGAAGTATTTTGTAGTATTTTGAAGTATTTCAAAGTATTCTTATGTAATTGGTAATATTTTAGAGAAATTACAAATATTTTGATATATTTTAGAGGATTTTGAAGTAGTTTGAAGTATTTTAAATTATTGTTATGTGCTTTTTAATATTATACATTTCTTAATTGCTTTTAAATATTTTAAAAGACTCTAAAAGATTTTGAACCATTGGTAAGTATTTGGAAACATTTTAAAGTAATTTTAAATATTTTTAAATATTTTGAAGCGTTTTGAAGCACTCTGAAGTACTCTGAAGTATTTTAAAGTAGTTAACATGTATTTTTGTACATTTAAAGATGTTGTAAGTATTTGGAAATATTTTGAATTATTTCAAAGAATTTTAAAGTAATTTTAAGTATTTTAATATATTTTAGTGTATTTTGTAGTATTCTGCAGTAGTTTAAAGTAAGTTTAAGTATTTCGGAGTCATGTAAAGATATTTTAGGTATTTTAAAATTTTTTGATGTATTTTGATGTATTTTGAAGTATTTTCAAGTATTTTCAAGTATTTTGTAGTATTCAGATGTATTTTAAAATAATTTTATGTATATTGGAATATTTTCAAGATATTTGAAGTACTATTAAATGTTTTAAAGTACTGGAAAGTATTCAGAAATATTTTGATTAAATATTAAATATTTTAGAGAATTTTCAAGTAGTCTTAAGCATTTTAAAGTAGTCTTAAGCATTCTAAAGTAATTTTAAGTATTTTTAAATATTTTAAAGTATTTTGAAGTATTCTAAAATAGTTTTAAGTAGTTTTTAAAGTAGCTTTAAAATTAAAGTGTATTTAAATATTTTAAAGACATTTTAAGTATTTTTGAATATTTGCAAGTACTTCATGTTTCGAAGTATTGGAAAGTATTTGAAAATATTTGTAAATAATTTGAAATATTCTTAAATATTTTGAAGTATTTTGAAGTATTTTGAAGTAGTCTGAAGTATACTAAAGTACTTTTAAGTATTTTGAAATAATTTAAAGACATTTTAATTATTTCAAAATATTTTCATGTACTTAGTAGTATTCTGAAGTATTTAAAAGTAATTTTGAATTTTTATATTTGAAGTATTGTTGAATATTTTCAAGATATTCTAAGTATTGTTAAATGTTTTGAAGTATTGGAAATTATTCAGAAATATTTTTAAGTAATTTGAAGTACAGGAAATTATTCAGAAATATTTTTAAGTAATTTGAAGTACAGGAAATTATTCAGAAATATTTTTAAGTAATTTGAAGTACTGGAAATTATTCAGAAATATTTTTAAGTAATTTGAAGTACTGGAAATTATTCAGAAATATTTTTAAGTAATTTGAAGTACAGGGAATTATTCAGAAATATTTTTAAGTAATTTGAAGTACAGGGAATTATTCAGAAATATTTTTAACTAATTTGAAGTACTGGGAATTATTCAGAAATATTTTTAAGTACTTTGAAGTATTTTAAAATATTTCGAAGTAGCCTGAAGTATTTTTCTGTAAAGAAAAATACGCTATTAATTTTGAAAGTATAAAAAAAAAGTAACAGAAAGTAAAAAAATAAAACAAAAAATATAAATTTCCATCTTATAAATTGAAATTCCACGAGATTTCCAAGAATCCATGAGGACCAACGAAATTCCAAGAGAATTCCAGATTTTCCACGTTTCCCAGAGTTCTAGAAACCCTGATTATGTAACTGATTTACGAAAATATACAAAGTTGAATTTAATGCAAATTCATGAAAATCGACAGAACATTTAGAAAATATATAAAAAATAGATAAACAAAAGACTACTGCAATTCTGCAATTTTGTGGATGAATAATTAACGCACGTATTAGTCGAGTTGGCGACTGCTGCAGCGACTGCAGCTGCAGCTTCCTCTGCGATGATTTTCGACTTCAAGTCATCTAGTTCCGGCGGGATGCTCCATCTTGATTCCTTGGTCGTGACATTGTGATAATAGACTTTTCCGTTCTCGGATTTGTACTCTTTCCAAGGACACTGGGACAAAAGGAGTTCACTCTGGGATTTCAACTCGTCGGGCTTTTCCCAAAGAGACTGCTTCGTCAGAGAATTATAATAATAAGTTCTGCCATCCGGAGCCTTGTGTTCCGACCAGTCGCACTTTTTCTCCGATAAAGTCATCACTGCTTTCACTTCGCTGGAATTTGGCGCCGGGGGTGGAACTCCTTGTCCCGTTATTTGCGGTGGAGCAGCTTTTCAATAGAAAAAAAAACAAATTATCATTATTAAATAAATTATTATTCAATAAATTATTCACTAAATTTATAATTATTCAATTATTCATTAAATTATTATTCACTAAATCATTGTTCACTAAATCATTAATATTCACTAAATTATTATTCACTAAATCATTATTCACTAAAATATTATTCACTAAATCATTATTCCAGGGATCACAATTCGTCCCCTTTTTTACCTAACCCCCATTGTTTCCCCTAATTCCCCCCCCCCCTTTTTTAAAAGAAAATCCCCTAAAACACCTAAAATGAAGAATTTCTCCCCCTTTTCCCCTAATTTTCAATAAGTTTTTTTTTATAATTTTTAAACAATAATACATTAGACTATTTAGAAATACTTCAAAATTACTTTAAAATATTTACAAATACTTCTCAATACTTCAATATATTTAACAACACTTAAAAAGACTAAAAAATACTTCAAAATACTTGAAAATATTTTAAAATATTTAAAAACATTTAAATATACTTAAAATTACTTTAAAATAGTTCAAAATCATTTACATTACTTTAAAAGACTTTAAAATAGTAAAAGACACTTGAAAACAGTTCAAATATTTTAAAATTATTCGTATTTTAAGTAATAAATAAGATATAACAAGATTTAAAAATATTTTAAACATATTTAAAAAATAAGTACTTATTTTAATTACTTTAAAATACTTCAAAATATTTATAAATACTTGAAAATACTTTGAAATAATTACAAATAGCTAACATGTCTTTAAAACATTTCAAAAAATTTTAAAATATTTTAAAATATTTTAAATTCCTTTAATTAAAATATTTCAAAAACCTTCAGACTGTTTCAAAATACTTCCAACTATTTAAAAATACTTCAGACCTTCTTCAAAATACTTTAAAATATTTAAGAATACTTAAAACTACTTTAAAATACTTTAAACTATTTAAAAATTCGTAAAATGTCTTTAAAATATTCCAAAATACTTAAAACTACTTTAAAATATTACAAAATATTTAAAAATTCGTAAAATGTCTTTAAAATATTTCAGAAGACTTAAAACTGCTTTCAAATACTTCAGAATTCTTAAAAATACTTAAAATTACTTTACAATATTTGAAAATACTTAAAAATACTTTAAAATATCTTTAATATATTCCAAAATACTTCAAAATATTTGAAAATACTTTAAAATACTTAAAACTACTTTGAACTACTTCAGACTGCTTAAAAATTTCTTTAAATTACTTTTAATTATTCAAAAATACTTAAAATTACTCTTAAATATTTCAAAATATTTGAAAATACCAAAAATAAAATACTTAAAACTACTTTAAAATACTTCAAAATATTTAAAAATTCGTAAAATGTCTTTAAAATATTCCAAAATACTTAAAACTACTTTAAAATACTTCAAAATATTTAAAAATTCGTAAAATATCTTTAAAATATTCCAAAATACTTAAAACTACTTTAAAATACTTCAAAGCATTTAAAAATTCGTAAAATGTCTTTAAAATATTTCAGAAGACTTAAAACTATTTTAAAATACTTCAGACTGCTTAAAAATACTTAAAATTACTTAAAAATATTTTCAAATACTTAAAAATATCTTTAATATATTCCAAAATACTTCAAAATATTTGAAAATACTTTAAAAAACTTAAAACTACTTTGAACTACTTCAGACTCCTTAAAAATACTTTAAATTACTTTTAAGTATCCAAAAATATTTATAACTATTCTTAAATACTTCAAAATATTTGAAAATACCTACAAATACTTAAAATGTCTTTAAAATATTCCAAAATACTTTAAACTACTTTGATATACTTCAGACCTTCTTCAAAATACTTCTAGATATTTAAAAATTCTTTGAAATATTTAAAAATTCTTTGAAATATTTAAAAATCCTTTGAAATATTGAAAAATTCTTCAAAATATTTAGAAATACTTAAAAATACTTAAAATGGTTTTGATATTAAAAATAATAACCATCAGTAATTCAAATTCTATATAAAATTATTTCTGCAATAAGCCCAAGAGCATTAATTAAAAAAACATTCAATTTTTCAAAAGTAATTCAAATTCTTGCAAAATATTGAAAAATTCATTTCTTTAACCTACACACACATACTCACATACAAAATATCATGAAAATTTGTCTATTTTTCTAATGGAAAAATCATTTACTTATTACGTTCATTATGTTCTTAAATATAGCAATGTTATCCTTGTTTCTTCTTCCTAAAATCCTCTTGTTTAAAATTAAAAATCCCCTTTTGCACCTAAAATTGACCGAAAAAATGACTGTGATCCCTGTTATTCACTAAATCATTATTCATTATTAAAAAATTATTATTATTCATTACGAATCGTGTTAATAAATACAAACATTTTTGTCAACACATTTGTTATTTTTTCTATAGTCAACGAAAAAAGCGAAAATACATAAAAGGAAAAAAATGTGGTACTTTCTCTTAATGTTGGGTTGCTTTTTTTAAAATTAATTTTTCGTTTATTTACCAATTACTCCGGCTTCGGGTGGAGGTGCGCCACCCATTGGGAATCCGAATCCTGGAGGAGGTATTGAGAATTGAGGAGGCATCATTCCTGGAGGTCCGGGTGGTAAACCTGGCGGGGGAATAAATGGCGTTGCGGGTAAAATTGGAGGCCCGAAAGTCGAGGCCATGTTTGGAGGACCTGGTGGAAATCCAGGAACAGCTGGAGGGATTCCTTCGTTTGAAGCCTGATTATAAAACATTGAAAAATTATTTCAAACCCAATTTTTACAATTTCAAAGCCAAAGTCGCTGTCACGATGTAATCAAAATTACAATCACGATGTAATAAAAACTACAGTCACGATGTTAGTTAATTTAAAGTGTTATTTACGATGAAATTTGATTTCAAATCGTATTTACAAAATTGCAATTTATTAGAGAAATATTTCTCTGTGAATATTAAAAAATACTTGAATTTTCAAACAGTTAGAACGTTTTGTCCTATTTTTTTGAGAAAATTGAATTAAAGTCACATAAAAAGCAAAGTGTTGTGAATAACGATAATATTAATGGTTGCAGTGAAGATAAAAATAAAACAGCTTTTATAAAAAAATGAAAAGAAAAATAACGACTAAACAATCGATTTTAGCGTTTGAAAATAAAAATTCAATTCGTATGTAAGTACAAAAAAAGAAAAGGAAAAGAGAAAAGAGAAAAGAAAAAGAGAAAAGAGAAAAGAAAAAGAGAAAAGAAAAGAAAAAGAGAAAAGAAAAAAGAAAAAAGAAAAAAAAAGAGAAAAGAAAAGAAAAAGAGAAAAGAAAAAGAGAAAAGGAAAAGAGAAAAGAAAAAGAGAAAAGGAAAAGAGAAAAGGAAAAGAGAAAAGAAAAAGAGAAAAGAAAAAGAGAAAAGAAAAAGAGAAAAGAAAAAATATATTAACATAAAAAGCTATATAAACCAAAAAGATATACTACAGTAAAAAATATGTTTAAAGTAAAAAAAATACTAAAGTAAAACAATTCACTAAAAAAATACACAAGTAGAAAATGTACAAGAAAATACTAACGTAAAAAATTTTTTTTCAATTTTACATTCATAGACATTTCTGTGAAAAAAGAAATAAAAGCAAATTCTATCCGATCATAATTGTTTGGTTTAATTACATGTACATGTAGGCTCGAAAATTGAGGTTAGGAATTCCATATACGAAATCTTTAACTGAATTCCTAATTTTAGAGTGACTGCACTTACTTTATATTGTCCTTTTCCGACTTACCATTATTTACTTATGCGAATCTTATTCTCCATTCACTGAAAATTGAGGAACTGTCATTGAAATTGATAAAAAATGTACATTCAAAAACCAAGCGACGCACTCACACAGACACACCGACAACTCACTGCCTGTCACACTTTTGAGGTTAGGAACACTCCGGACAAAAACATTATTCTAAAAAAAAAGTAGATCTTATTTTCAATTTCAATAAAAAAAACTGCTTTCATTCAATAGTAGATTAATAATATTTACGGAAAATAATAAAAATTTCAAATTTGTGATGTTCAGGGATGGATAGGTGGAATATGCCGATACGTCAAAAGTCCGAGAGATGTGAAACCGCCCTAAGGGTGCGGGCACAATAATCGCATAAACTTGTCCAGAAGAGACTTTCGAGCAGGGATGGGAAAGACCGCATTTCATAATTGTGTTTTACTGAGAGAATTTTGTCATTTGTGCACTCGTGTTTTTAAAACTTAAAGAAAAATGCAGGCATGAAACTCTGCGCCGGCCTAAAGATGTATTTAAACCTTCTGTTAAGCTTATCCAAAAAGAAAAACACACATTGGACGAATAAAAAAGACGGACTGTGTATTTTTTTCCAATGTAGATTTTGCGATTTGGACAAGTTTAGCAGAAGATATAAAGCTGCATTCACACCTTCTGCTAAACTTGTCCACCCGCAGAATCCACATTGGAGAGAGACAGAAACACAGTCTGTCTTTTTCAATCCAACGTAGATTTTTCTTTTTGGACAAGTTTAAAAGAAGGCGTAAATGCAGCTTCTTTGCTTGATTACGAATCTGATGTCAGTTTTTAAAAATTCAAAATGGCGAATCCAATATGGCGGAAATATTTTTCAAAAATTGCAGCTTGTAGATTTTTAGTGTGACTAATTGCAAATGTGTCAGATTTTTCAAATCAAAATTTGCTACTGCTGCAGATAAAGGTAAGCTTACTGCTACAGATAAGATTCATACTTAAAACTAAAATACAGAAAACCAGATTGTAAGAAAATAAATAAGTTTATCAATTGCACAGATGCAAATCACAATTTTTCAGCGAATACTAACTTATTTCAGTCCAAATGTTTCTCGGTTGATAGTAACCTAAGAAACAAGATTTAACAATAAGTTTCAATGTTTGAACAATTATGCAGGTCTTGAAGTACACTATATACAAAGATACAAATATCAAATATATATAATATAATACAATGTATAATATAATGCAATATATAATATAATACAATATATTATATATTTCCAAAGAAAGCAAATAACGAAAAAAATAAAATTCTTATACTTTATCCAGACTTTGTATCACTAAAGTAACATTTGAATTTGTGTCCCTCTGCATTTTATACACTGCTACTTCTAAAAACTGCCAGACGTGATCACACACCACCGGAAATGGTTTTTGAAAAAGTTTTATACATTTAAAGCACAAGTCAACAGCTTTCATTGTTGAGCTGACTGAATAAGACCAATCGCCAACAATAACGTGAGCAGACGTGATTTTATTTGTCGCTGGTCCACTTATTACAACATAAGGACCCAGCTCAATACCATATGGTTCATAACTACTTTTCAATTCATTACGAATCCTCGTAAGCTCTGCATCTAAGTCTTTAGTCTCCTAAAAAAAATAGGTTTATTTATTTTTAGGGAGAGATCACACGGTTTTTTCCTATTTGGACAAGTTCAACAGAAGGTGTGAATGCAGCTTTACACTTGTTAAACTTGTCCAGAACGAAAATTGACATTAAAGCTACATTTATACCCTCTCTTAAACTTGTCCAAAAAGAAAAATCCCCGTTGGGTGAAAAAAGACGGACTGTGTATTTGTCTCTTTTTCTCTAATGTAGATTTTGCGGTTTGGACAAGTTTAACAGAACGTGTGAATGCAGCTTTAAGGTGAAATGTCTGCATTTTTTTTGTGTTTTATCATTTTTCATCATGAGACGTCACTAGACGTCACCGTAAGCCATAGAACAAAACTGATTTATTTTCTGACTCTTTTTTGAAAACTAAAGAAGTCTCTTTTTGGAAATGTCTGGTCATAACGAGATAAAGGACAAAAGATTTGTTTTCCTTCTCTATCTCATTCGAAGCCAATAGTATTTTACTAAACTCACTAATATCTCAGGCCAATAAACACAACAACAACAAAAATAAAAATAACTAATAGTGAAGAAAAGTTGCAAATAATTACCTTTGTATGATAAATAAATCCCTTTAGAACATCTTCATGAGTCGGTTCCCATAGTTTCTCAAATCCAGATTTGTTGATACGTTTAGTTGTTTGCGGAAACAAATGAGGTAGGAGTAATAAAGCAGACGTTACTCTTTCCTCTCTAAAAACTAAAATATGTGTATAATAATAATAATAATAATCACAGTGCGACCAGACTGGAAGAAACTTTGGCAATCTTGCCTCAAGTTTACAAACTTTCAGGAATTCAACCAAATTACAATACTTACCACTCAAATTTTCGATATTTTCCCCAAGTCCATTTTCTTCCAACAAAGCATGGATCCGCGTTTCGTCTTTATTTTTTACTTTTCTTTTTGCTAGGGCGATAATTTTTGAAGCTATTTCTGACCAATTTTGGCAAAAATTATCAGGTGAATCTTTTAGCAGGCAGTAGTCTGCTTCTATCTGCATGCATAGACATTGAAAATTACAAAAAAATGCACATTTTAATTCAAAATTCAATTAAAATTGTAAAACAATTGAAACTGCAGAACAATTAAAATTGCAAAACAATTAAAACTGCAAAACAATTAAAACTGCAGAACAATTAAAATTGCAAAACAATTAAAACTGCAGAACAATTAAAATTGCAGAACAATTAAAATTGCAAAACAATTAAAATTGCAAAACAATTAAAATTGCAAAACAATTAAAACTGCAAAACAATTAAAATCACATTTTAATTTCGAATTAAAGTGTTCAATTTTCATTTCCACTTACAAAAATAGGTCCAGATGTACTTTTCAAATTTGGAAAAGTTTCTAAAACACTATTTAAACTGGAATTTTTATAGAACTCGTGTCTTTCTTTAAAAGATGTAGTTCTCCAGTCTAATTTATTACCTCCATCTGCTACTTTTAATACTTTTCTTTTACATTCTTTGGTATCACGTGTTTCCGATTCTGAAACTGAAATATATTTTAAATATCACCACAATGAGGTCTTCTAAATGATATTTTATTTATCCTATTTTATTTATTATATTTTATTTATCCTATTTTATTTATCCTATTTTATTTATCCCATTTTATTTATCCCATTTTATTTATCCCATTTTATTTATCCTATTTTATTTATCCCATTTTATTTATCCTATTTTATTTATCCCATTTTATTTATCCTATTTTATTTACCCTATTTTATTTATCCCATTTTATTTTTCCTTTTTTATCACAATATTTACCTTCATTTATTTTTCGTTTCGAAAACGAACTTCTGTATCTGCCGATAACAATTTCTTTCTTATGTTGTGTTGCATAAAATATATTTAAAGCTCCTAGAGAATCCTGATTTTGAGTCGTGGACGTATAAAAACAACTTTCCTCCAATCTTGGAAAGCACGCAACTGCTTCTTTTGCCAATTCTGCCAAACGTTCTGGCAAAATACTATTAAAAAAAAAGGTTTTCGTTTCCGATGAAATTAAAATTCCATAATTGAACCAATATTTTAATATTTGTAACTCTATAGTTACTACCTTAAATACCTTTATTAATATCTTTATTGCGTTCTACCTTTTATTTGTTAAATAATCAAAAACTTACTGATAGGAATTTGTCCTCTTGAACTCGTAGAAAATAATTTTCTCAGCCACCTTATTTTTATCGAAATACGTAGTTTTCTCGAAATCTAACAAATGATGGTAATTCGTGGGATCAGTTTCAAAATCGTAAGCTGCAAGTTGAAATTCTCCGTCGGGATCAGACATAAGTAGTCGATAGATGTAATTATTCTCGCGAGAATATTCACAATCTAAATTAAAAATCAAAGGAAAATCAACTATTTTGTGAAAAGATTAAAATTAAAAATTTGTATAATTTTTAATTTTAATCTAAAAAGATTTAAAAAAGATTTAAATTAAAAATTTGTATAATTTTTAATTTTAATCTTATCAATACAGTAGTATTGTAAAAAACTTCGAAAAAAAATTGAAGAACATATTGAATGAAGAGTAAAAAAAATTAACTTTACCTGCAAATCCCTTAAATCTATTGTTTTCCAAATCATTTATTTCCTCTTTTATAAACACTTCATGATTTTCTTCATTATCTTCGTTTTCTTTAATTTCCTTATTTTCTTCATATTCTAAATCTTTATTTTCTAAATCTTTCTTTTCTAAATCTTCATCTTCTTCACTCTTTAAATGTGGAAAGAAAGAAATTTCTGACTCGACTGCTAGTTCCGGTTGGTCAAGTATTTCTTCCTTTATTTGTACCATCTCGGGCTCAATATTTAAAATTTCCTCCTCTTCATTTGGAGCACTTTGCTAAAAATGTTGGTAAGCATTAAACAAGTTAAAACTTAATAATCCCTGAACAAACAAAATCTCCAAAAAACTTATAGGTTAACTTTCGATCAAATTTTCGAAAAATTAAGATTTAAAAAAGAAATTTTCATTTAAAGAATATATTTTTTAAAGTATTCATTGTATTCATTTTCAATACTTCTTGCCAATTGTCAAGCAATTACTTATTGTACTAAATTTTTGGTTTATTTCCTTTTTAGAATCTTCTTTGATTTGTGACCTTGATGTAGCAAATTCGTTCTTTATAGAATCAAAATTAACCCATAAGTTAATATATAATAATGATAATATATAATAATATATAATTACGATATAATAAACTAATTAGTTATTAACATAATTTAATATTTAAGAAATGGAGAAATAGTTTTGACGCCATTTAACGCATTTTCGCCAGTTTAGGCACAGTAACATTTGACGCCTTTTTAGTGGCATAGCGCCAGTTGTTAACATTTTCTAAGTCAGTTTTTACATTTATAAAATTATCACCTTCTTTTTTTATATGAACCACTTCAGCAAAGTTTTTTGTTTCATCGTTAGACGAAATTTCAAATAAATTACATCCAGTTGTCCGAAAAAGAAAAATAATTTTGAATTGATTGATTTTTGAAATTGGACAAATTTATTGATTCAACTGTTATTACAGTAAAAAGTCCTCTGTAAACAAAACAAGATTGAAATAAAAAAAAAAGTTTTGCTTACAAATGTGAGGTTATGTTACGAAGCGGTTTGCAAAGTGAGACACAAGAAAATGTGTTACCAATAAATCGGTTAGTTTTCTTCCTTTCATATTTACTTCTCCAACTCCGTGACGCTTTTTCCAGTTGTGCAACCAACCCTGACTGGCAGAAAAATTTGGACATCCACCCGTTTCCACATTTAACAGACGAGCTTTTGCTGCTATTTCCGATCCAGTTAATGATATACCTCTAGCTTTTTTGCTTTTAAACCATTCGTACAATTGTTCATCAAGCTTTTCATTTTTTACTTTTCTTAGCCTGTGTCTTACAAATCTCTCTCCGCGAATAATTGATTTTTCAAATTCATGTCTTAGTTTGTCTTTATTATCATTCCAGAGTCTGACAGAGACAGTTGATACATCATACTCACTAGCAATACATTTTAATGAGATTCCACTTTCTAATTTTTTTAAAGCTTCAACTTTTTCTTTCAAAGAGCAATTATTTCTTGTTTTCTTCCTCTGTTTCATTTTTTAAATAAAACTCGGTGATAAGGGTTGTCAAATTTTAATCATAAATTTTGTCCATACACACGGAATTAGAACTTAAGGGTCAATTCACATGTGTACTCAGAGTTGGGAAGTTAGGTGTAACTTTCGAATTTTTGACGTATATCTTGTTATTGGCGTATTTTAAGGTAAAAACGCATGGTAAGTAAAATACGTAAGGGTGACGTCCCATGACTGCGTTTTTCTTTGCGTTTTATAACTAGACCATAAGTGCGCAAATGACAAACATATACTTGCGTCTCTTTTTTACTCATTATCTAGTGACAAAAAACGCAAAGAAAAACGCAGTCATGGACCGTCACCCTAAGGGTGACGTCCCATGACTGCGTTTTCCGTTTTATAACTAGACCGTCAGTGGAAAAGAGAGGCAAGTATATCGACGCCTCCCGTCCATATAATCATTATTAAAATATTTTATAAATATTTTATTATATATTATTAATGCAACATAATTCTTATTGAAACTTCAGTGCAATATAATTCTTATTCAGATTCCGTGCAAGAAAATCCTTATTACAGTAATTTTTGTTTGCTGATTATCATATGTGCAGTCCCTGCCATTAATGTCTTTCTATTTCCTACTAGAAAATTTCGGCATAGCGAGTTTCTTTCTCTGTAGTTTTATTCAATGCCAATAAAACATGTTAAGGCATAGAATAAAATTACAAAGAAAGAAACTCGCTGAGTAGAAATTTCCTAGTGGAAAATAGGAAAGGCATTAATGTCCGGCACATTTCGAAACAAATATTTAATGAAAAATAAAACAAAAGTAAATATTTACAAAATACACAATATTTTAAAAGAGGAAACAAAATTTAAAACGAATCTTACCAACTGATGTATCTGTGATAAGAATACATTATTTGTTGTTCCATTTTCATTGGTAAATAATTGAGGCACTTCCAACTGCAAACCTAAAATTGCATTGAAATCATTGTTTAAACAAATATTTTTATTGTTAGGGGTGTATTTTAATTCAAAATTATTAAAGAGAGTTCAGAATAGGTGGTTTGAGGTTAGGTGTCAATAGGTGTTTGAGGTTAGGTGTCAATAGGTGTTTGAGGTTGACGTGTCAATGGAAATAATAAACGGAGACTACCGACAATTTGAAAACCTAACCTCAAACTACCAATATTATGGACTCTAGTGCAGACATAAACAAATAGAAGAGGGGTGGTATTGTTTTTCTGCAATGTAGACAGTCTAAAATTTGATAACTTACTTGAGACATAGCATTTTGCAACAGGTAAAGATAAAATAGAAAAGTGTTGTTCATTTGTTCCTGCGTCTGTTTCCGAGTCTGTCGATAAAGCAGTAGACGTATGGCTGAAAGTGTAACCAGGTAAGCATCTGACAACTGGAGCGACTGGAGTAACCATCATTGACATAAGTTTGTTTTTTGTCCCTGCATTTGTTTCCAAAGCAGACAATAACTTCGTAGAAGTGTGGCGAAAAGTGCGACCGGTGTAACTTTCCGCATCTGGTAATTTTAAATATTCCGCAATCTGCCTAGGCATAGTGGCTGGAAAATTAATTATTAAAATAATGCTTGTTAGCATTCAGCGGCTACAGCTCGTCTGCATGTGCAATTACCAAAAGCAATTGCTGCGAGTTTCTTTCTATGTAGTTTCACTCCATGCCTTAACAATTTATATGGACATAGAATAAAAATACATAGAAAGAAACTCGCTGAGTAGACATTCTCTGGTGGAAAAAAGGAAGGCATTAATGGCCGGGACTGTACAGAAGAACCAGATAATGCCTTCAACTTGAATTGTCGTTGTTTAACAATGAAAAACGCCAATTCAAGTTGAAGGCATTATCTGGTTCTACTGTACAGTCCCGTCCATTAATGCCTTCCTCTTTTCCACTAGAAAATTTCTACTCACCGAGTTTTCTTCTATGTAGTTTTACTTCATGCATTAACATTTCATGTGGATAAAGAATAATACTACATAGAAAGAAACTCAATAGGTAGAAATTTTCTAGTGGAAAAAAGGAAGGCATTAATGGCCGGAACTGTACAGTCGGGGACAATAATGCCTTCCAAAAGGTTACTAGACAAATTCCTAC
>WNHD01005298.1:0-10342 GCA_011057455.1 Ganaspis sp. Gsp50 | reverse complement strand
ATTCTTTTTCTCAACTATTAATTTCATTTTCGAATTTGCACAATTTAATAATTTGAATTTGAACTCTGTTTGGCGCTTAAATTATTCAGCGCGTCACAGAATTTGGTTCAACTTAGTGATCCTCTACTGTAGTGGAGAGTTGAGACAAGTTTCCCCTTCCAACTACCTTAGTGGGTAACCGGAAACAGATGTGAAGGTAGTGCAAATTGTGTCATTGGAGGAAATTATCCGAGAAGGTTAGAACTCTGTATGTCAGCCAATGAAAGTAACTTCTGGTGAACTTGTTTCCGGTTACCCGCAACCAATCAGATTACACTAGTCCAGTCTCCTTATTCCTACTTCGTGCTTTCATGCAATACATACTTTCATGGCACGAGTTCGTGCACCATCGGATCCTTTCGGTTAGTTCCCGAACGAGCCGACTGGCAGACATCTTCCAATTTCCGATCGCATTTCCTATTCCAATATTATTTCGATGACACAGTGACAATCGCATAAGTAGTCAAAACGTCAAAAGTAAAACGATTATTGTAACAGTAAGTTATAAAACAAAAGAGTCTTTTTAAACATACGGTTTACAACTACAATTGTTAAGCAACATGATGGATGCAGATGGAACATACTATGACGGTGAAATGTATGACAGATCAAAATCTGTCGATGCTTTCTTTCCAAGCATGTGCCGAGTTTGTCGATGTTTCGGTGAAAATGTCAAACATTTAAAAAGATGTAGTGCATGTAACATGATTTCATACTGCAGCGTAGGGCATCAAAAACAGGATTGGCCTGTTCACAAAGAATTTTGCAAAGCAATGGCTCAATTGTCGAAACAAGGAGAGGGACTACAGGATTTGTTTCAAGAATTCAAGAAAATTCTTAATTTGAGTGAACTTACACCAGAGAAGGCCACACAAATTGAAGTTAATCCTTTAGAACCATTAATTGTAAGTAAAATAAATCATTATAATTAAATGTAATCTATATATAAGAATATAATTAAATATATGTTTATTGAGTAATCATAAAATTTGTTTCCACTTTCAATTCTTTACCTTCTGAATTTAATTTTTGAATATTTTTTGGGATCCTTTTTTAGTTTATTGATTTTTATTAAATTGAGATTTTAGTTTTAAGTAGTTTTTAGAAATTTGCTTTGAATTTGTTTTTAAATTTATGTAACTGAAATTGAAATTACAAATGTTCATTTGAACGAATGCTGTTTTGCTTCCTTTTGAATGTTTTAATAATTGACATTTATAATAAAACAATCATGATAATTTTGCTATTTCAACCATAATTTCAAAATTTTCTTATTATTTAAATCATTCTTTATACATTAACGGAAAAACATAAAAAAGCTGTTTTTCCATGTCAACATTTTTGAAAATTAACAAAAATTTAAAAGTTTGTATGGTTTTGTTCAGATACTTTTCATCAAATACTTTTTATGTCAAAAATTTTTGTGGGAAATGCCAAAATTGTAAAAAACTATAATTTGGTTTTTTGGAAAAAGCATTTCTAACGCCACTATTTCAAGTTTAGAAAATTTTGAAACCTTAGAAGGAAAAAATTCTAGGTTATGTAATATTATAGGTTATGCAATAGGACGTATAGACCGCCCATTCATTGTTTGACGATTGTTGTTTGTAGCCTAATTAAATCTTATTTTTTAATTATTTACAGTCGAAGCTAGTTTGATAGTATACACAAAATATTCATAAACAACACCTTTTGATTGCAAAAAATTTAATAATATTTAATAACAATATTTAAAAATTCTTCATACTTAATAATAATATTTAATAATTATAAAAAAAGTCTTCATACTTATAATAATAATATTTAATAATTACACAAAAATAATATTTAATAATTATACAAAAATAAAAATATTAAATATTTAATACTTAATAATAATATTGTATAATTTTTACTTTTCAGAAAACATTCGAAGAGAAAGTAGCTGTGGTACTTGGGAGACAGTTGAAGATAAATGAACACGAAATGCTCATACATCCAAAATTTTGCGCTGTTTGTTTGGAAACAAAGCCTGATCTTCTTAAGCATTGCAAGAGGTGTCCGCAACATAGTTTTTGTGACAAGCACTTGGATAATTCGAGTCTTTTTGAAGAAGAATGCCAAAAGTTTATTTACATTGTATCACTCCCAAAGCAGAGACAATTTTTTCAAGAATCAGGCAGTTTTATAAACAATATAAAATTCTCTTGCCTCGAAATAACTAACCGCTTATTACCTACTTCAATGTCGAGCTTTTTGGAAACTTATTTCAAGAGCAACCTAAATTGTCACAAAAGGTTCCCAGAAGATAAAAGATTGATTTTAAATTCTTCTATGTCTGCAAAGTTTTCAAGGCCACTAACATTGCTTTTTACCATGGAGAAATTGGTTCTCATGA
Source organism: Ganaspis sp. Gsp50 (assembly GCA_011057455.1). Classification (NCBI taxonomy): domain Eukaryota; kingdom Metazoa; phylum Arthropoda; class Insecta; order Hymenoptera; family Figitidae; genus Ganaspis; species Ganaspis sp. Gsp50. Next base: position 7,926 of record WNHD01005298.1, on the reverse strand, counting down.
GTTCTTCTGTAGTTATTCATGTTATAGGAGCAACTTCGGAGGAATTGTACAACGACTGGGAACTTTTATTCCATTTTTGGTCTCATGTGCAGAGACTGAAATTAATTTTCGTCGGCCCGAATCTTTTAAAAAGTGGAGCATGTAAATTAAATCTGTGTACGTTATGCACACAAATGGGGAAAAAAATTACGTTTGAGTGCAAAAGAATGATGTATGAGGAATATTTCGCTGATGAGAGCTTTCAGAACCCTGATTTGATTGCTGGTTTTAACGTGGGATTTCCTGCATATCCATCTTGGAATAATTGTGTAAAAAAACTTGGCAATTTATCCAGTCCTTTGCTGGTGACATCCTACTGTCGAGAAGAAGGACTTGCTGACAAGCAAATTATTGATTCTCATTTCCCTTTTGCAAAAGAGATTTACTTTGGTCCCAATGCGTTTCATACCTTCGAACATATAAGGCTAGTGATGAATTTTTTAACTACGAAGAATGAATACATGCTTCTTTACGAGAGTCTTTCTGCTCGTATTTGTCGCCAAAGGTTAATAAGCGTATAACTGTTTTTGTTTAAAGAAAGAAAGAAAGAAAAAAGAAAGAAAGAAAGAAGAAAAAAAGAAGAAAGAAAAAAAGATTAAAGAGAAGTTAAAGAAAGATTTAAGCAAGATGAATGATTAACAAAGAATAAAATGTCCACATTTTATTTTTATAAATTTGATAACGATGGTGTGTTTTTATATGATAAAACTATCATTAAATTTATTATTTTATTTTTCTTGAATAATAATTAATAATTTTGTAATATCCTTTAATAAGATTTGAGTTTGCAACTTCAGTAAAATCGTCAATACTATAAACTTTTGTGCTACTATTTTCTGATGAATAATAAAATAATCAACATTTATATGCGTACAATATTCAAAAAAATGTTTATTGCTTTAAATAAATTTTTATAAAAAGTAATTTCATGAATTCAATTTTTTAAAATATCGTCAACAGCCATGTTGAGCTTCTTTTAAACTAATTAAAATCCGCAGTGCACGTAAAGAATGTTCTCGGTAAGATTTCCGAGATTTTATTTTTGAGGTTTCAATTTCAGTTTCTTCCGGTTTGACGACAAGGAATGTTGACTAATGACGTCACGTTTTGATACGAAGAGAGGGCAGTTTGCACGAAAGGTGATAAAACGTGATTTTAATGTTCAACAGCTAAATATAATCCCCAATTGCAAAATCTTGTTTAACAACATTAAAATTTTAACAATGTACTAAAAAATTATAATTACTTTGCAATAAATTTCAAAAGCTTTAATCACAATTTTGGGGATATTTCGAAGAGCACTTTATTTAATGAAAAAATATAAACAATTTATTTTTCATTAAGTAACTTATGAAGGAAAATTTGTATACAAAAGTAAAAAAATATTTACTAAATTGCTAAAACAGGGTTTCTACAACTCTGGAAAACCTGGAAACCTCGTGGAATTCCATTATTTATTCCTCATGGAATCGTGGATATTTCATGGAATTTTCATTTATATCATAAACAATTTATTTTACTTCTCTAATTTCTTTACTCTATGATGTTCATTAAGTTTTACCAAATCTTTTTACTTTTTTTAAAGAAAATAAACATCAAAATTTATAAAAATATTTAAAATTTCTTCAAAGTATTTAAAAATTCTTTCAAAATGCTAAATATTATTTTAAACCATTTCCGAATATTTCCTAATGTTTCAAAATATTTAAGAACACCTAAAAATACTTCGAAAGAATGAAATATATTAGCATTTTAAGTATTAAATATATTACAAACAGGTTTTAAAATATTTTTAAATTATTATAATACCTTAGACTACTTCAAAATATACTTCAAAATATTTTAAATACTTCAAAATATTTAAAAACACTTCAAAATACTTAAAATAGTACAAATTAAAAATAATCATCTTGAGTAGATTAAATTCTATAGAAAATTATTTTTAAATATAACTTTCATTGTTTCAAAGTATTTAAAATTTTTACAAAATATTGAAAATTAAACATGCGGAATTTTTTTAGCGGAAATCATGGAAAACTCCTGGAATTTTCTGAAGAAAAATTTGTAGAAACCCAGTATAATTATTACCATTACTAATTTTGTTAACAAATAGAGCGATGGCTAACTATAGTTAGCTCAAGAAAGAAAGTTGAATTGGGGAGACCCGATTTTGAATTGGTGAGAACATAATAGCTATAAATTCAAAGTTTCTTTCTCGCTCACTCTCACACGTTACCATGGTAACCTGCAGGCAGACAAACAGACAGCCGGGTTCTGAATGCGCCTTAATTCGGTGCCAGTAGACAAGCCGAATTATAAGCTTCATAAATGAATTGAAAATCAATTTTCCGAATTAGGTGCTTTTTAATTTACAGTTAATAAAGCTTTTATTCGCAGATATTTGTATATGTAAATTAAAAGCTTTGATGAAGAAATTAAGAAAATACATGTTTTAAAAAATGTTTATAAGTATTCTTCATAATGATAAAAAACAAGATTTCAGAAACGTTACTAAATATTGAAATCTACTGTTACCGACAGAAGGTAAGTATTATTGTGATAATGAAGGGCGCTAAATTGAAATTGTGTATTTACAAAAAATGCTGTACTTGAGAGTAGTAAAATATTAATTATCAGCAATAACATTGATTGTCATAGAAATATAATCTTAATAAATGTTAAAGGTATTTAATAATTTTCGAAATAGAAATTATTTTTGTAATAAAATAAAAAGTTATTAATTAATAGATCCATCATTAGAATAAATAAATTTGAAGTTTTCCCTTTTTAAATTCAATATAATATAATATCCTGACTTACATTTCATGTTCATAATTTTATAATGTTTAATAGTCACAAATTTTTAATTTTATTATAAAACTAATTTATTTTTCGACAATTGTAAATGCCTTTAATATATATTTATTATTTATAATGATAACTTCTATGATATTTAATTTCAAAAAATAAATTATTTTTATGGTAATAAAATCAAAAATTTACTATACCAATTAAGTAAATTTAATAAAATTAAATACAGGTCTCGTCCATACACATCGCTAGGGAGGAGAGGCATCAAGGATGTCAAGATCAGTGCAATAATTTCAAGGTCACTATGTAAAAATTGTGACAAAGGTAGGGGGAAGGTTAAAAAATGTTTAAATTTGCGTGACTTAGTTTATGAACGACCCCACATGGAATGTAAATCAAAATACATTCAATTAAAAAAAGGACAATTTTTTAAAAATGTATTTCTTTTAATAATGGATATACTAATTAATAATTTTTATTATAAAAATAATTCCCACTTCGAAATAGATAAAATGCCTTTAACATTTATTATGATTAATGTTAACCCTATATTATTCTGAAAAATGAAAATTGTGCTAAATACAATTTATGCTAGTGATATTTTTGTGTTAATAAAATTGACATATCGTTTCGTTAAATTTATTTTTATATTTATTTCGTCAGAGCAGAGCTCTGCAGACTGCTTCACTTTATCAACGTCACGTCGTCATGCGTGAGAGTGAGAGAAAAAGAGAATTCGAATTTTTTTCTAGCTCGTACTTATACGTTACCATGGTAACCCACAGTCTGCAAAGCTCTGAATACATCTTTACACTTTTGGCGCCTTGACTAGAAAAAATGTTTAAAAAAGAATATATCTCGAAAAATTATGGTCATTGAATTCCATCTATTGCCGTCACAAAATACTATTTTAAAAAATAGATAGGCAGGTGACATAGTGATAAAAACTCTTGAAAAATGTCGTGAATTTTGTGATATCATTTGTGAATGTATTTCCGAGAGTGTAATATTTCTAGAGAGCAAGTTCAGACTAGAAAGCTTAATCAGGACAAACGTTATCTTTCTAAGAATTATATTATACCGAAGACTTCACACGTAATGAGGCTAATAAATTAGAATTTTTGAGATTATACAAGCGGTCTATTTTGCTTATATTAATTAATTTATTTGACTAATTTGAGACGCATGAAAAATTCCCACTTTTCAATTGTCGAATTTTCAAAACCACGAATTATGGAAAATGTCGAATTATCAAAATCCCGAATTTACAAATATCGAATTATCAAATATCTGACTTTTTAAAATGCTGAATTATCAAAATGCCGAATTGTCAAGTCTAGAATATTTACGATATCCCGAATTGGCAAATGTCGAACTATCAAATTTCTGAATTTCCAAAATGTCGAATTATCGCAGCGCCGAATTGTCAAAACAGCGAAGTGGCAAAATTAAGAATTAAAAGTTCGACTTTTGTCGATTTTGGGTTTTGACAATTCGGCATTTTGATAATTCGATATTTGTAAATTCGAGATTTTGATAATTCGACACTTAAAAAGTGGGAATTTTTCATGCGTCTCGACTAATTTGCTGAAATTACTCAACTCATTGTTAATATACTCGAATTAATTACATTTGGATTAAATGTCGATTTAAAAATTTCCAATCGAGCGCGTTCATTTTCATCCAATGATATGAAATATACTTTCGACTCCTGTTAAACGGGGCCAATCACGATGCGAGCACCATCTGTCTCCCCACTCACGACCCAAGTCCCCACTAGAACACTCTGTAGTTCAGTGCAGGTAGCCACAGGTAGCTCATACGGTAGCTCATGTATCAGTAGCGCTGGACAGAAGAAAGGATCAAAACATTTTCGCAGGACGCTTAATTGTGTCGAAATTCGGATTCGGAATATTGTCTTTAAGAGACAATTGACAATTTCTGAGTGAGATAAAAGAACCTGGACGCGAATACATCTTCTGCGATAGCAATTCATTGTTATTACAAGGTAAGTTCTTTTATTTTCTCGACATCTAACAATGGCTAAGTTTCCTCGAATTTATCCACAATAGCAACAAGTATTATTTTCTCGCGAACATGTGCTCTCATTGCTCTGATTCAGAAGTTTTTATTTCTCGTATCATTCGCCTGTGTTATATTAAATTTAACTAAAATTGCATAATTTCACTAGAAATATGATTATTAAAAATTAATTGTTTTTTCTTACGGTTTTCTCTTACGAAAAAATGCATTATTTATCAGAGGGACAAAATGACACGCCATGAGATTTTATTTCTGCTTTCGTACAGTGTGCAATTTTCGTGAATATGCAATTGCATATTTTTAAAAGATGCAATAATGGATTTTAAATTTATTTCTCTCTTTAATTCTTTGAAAACTGCTACTCACTAAAATAACACAAAATGATACATTGCTTAAAATAAAAATCTTTTCTTTACAAAATTAATGTTTTCTTGGGAATCATTTTTCTATTTTCAAAATTGTTTGTACGCATGTGGAATTATTTTCATGATGAAATTTTGTAAATTAACTTCCATGTTACATATCATTTAACAAAACATTTCGTCTCTTTTGCATTATACCTACATTTTTTAAAATATATAGTTTTAAAAAAGAAATAAAACAATTAGTTTTAATTAAAGTTCAGAATTTTTGCAACAAAAATATAAATTATATTTTCTTTTTTTTTAATCAATATTTACTTATTTTCATTGAAAATAATTTGTAATGGATTTTGATTTTCTTATTTATTAACATTCACTTTATATTCATAACAATTTATTTTTTATTAGTAAAATTAATTGATTTTTGATCCAAATGAAAGATATCCAACATTGCAAATTCCATGGATTTTTAAATTTCTCCTCTGAGATTAGAAATTTCTATTAAAAATATTTTTCTATGAAATATATAATTAAAATTTACTGGAGAATACCAAGGTACTTTCCTGGAAATTTTTTGGTTTCTTTTGCAAATAATATTCTAGGACAAATATGAATTTTTAAAAATGGAAGAATAAGAATTTCGTTCGATTGAATGTTCGGAACTTTATTTTTTTATATTTGGAGTTTTTTCCAGGAATTAGTTCAAATTTTATCTTTTATTTGTTATGATTTTTTGTTTTTGTTTCTGTTTACTAAATATTAGTCAAAATTCAATGTAGTAAATTTCAACTAATCTTTAGTTATTGTTTGTTTTCAAATTAGTTATAATTGATTAATAATTAGTTAAATTTAGATTTAGATAATTTTGATTTAGAGAATGTTATAATTTATTTTTCTACCTACATTGTAAATTAAGTCTTTACAAACACCAAAACAAAAAAAGCGTGCGCCCTCCTTAGACTACCCACATTAAAATGAGTATATAAAAGGATTCATGTTTATAAACAAACCTCTCTGCTTACTGCTCGATAAGCTTCTTATCGTGATTGACTTTACAAAGTACCAAATTAAATTACCTTTTCAAATAAAAAATAACTAAACTACAATGTTTGTTATTTCCCAGGGTGTACAATTTGAGGAAAGTTTGCAGTGCAAAGTTTCGAGGTTTCCACGTCAAGTTTGCAATACATTTTTTTTTATCAAATTTGCAGAAAGTTTTCATGTTAAAGCCTAAATTAATTTTATTTGCGCAGTTGTTTTCTATACATGTTTTCTATATGTGATCTGGACAGTTAAAAGGGACCTTATGTCCGAAATTAAGTTTTCGAGAAAAACGACTTTGAAGTTAACAAATCGATATTGATGCTTCTGAATGTCGGAATGACTTGAAACTCATTACTTAGGGGTTTTGGGGTCGTTGGTTATGGAATCAGATTTATAAAATTCAAAATGGCGAATCCAATATGTCAGACAAAATTTTAAATATAATTGGATTTGCTTGAAATTTCTTACTTAGGGGTTTTTAGGGTCGCTGATTGTAAATATGGTGTCAAATTTATAAAATTCAAAATGTCGGATCCAATGTGGCAGAAATTTTTTTAAAATTGATCAGATTTGCTTGAAACTCATTACTCACTCTCTAAATTTGAATCAGCGGTAAGTGAGCCCTTTTTAAAATCAGTGCATATATGCTGAGAATCAGCAGATTTTTATGTTACGTTTCACTGAAGCATCAGCGTATATACGCTGATTTGAATAAGTGGCTCACTTATCGCTGAGATTTAGAGAGCAGGGGTTTTTAGGGTCTCTGATTACGAATCTGGCATTACATTTTCAAAATTCAAAATGGCGGATCCAATATGGCGCCTAAAATGAAGAAATTCGATTTAATTGAAATTCATTTCTTTATTGATAAAAAGAGCGTATACTTTCATTGAATTTCAAAACTGCTGAGACAGATTTTTTGTGAAATTGGATCCGCTATTTTGAGTTTTAAAAATTCGTAATATAACGAGTTCCAAACGAATCCATTTGATTTTTAGATTTTTAAGCGCCATAATAGATCTGTCATTTTGAATTTTGAAAATTCGATGTCAGACTCGTCATCAGCGACCCCATAAACCCCGAGTAACGAATTTCAAGCAAATCAGGATAATTGTTAAATTTTGTCAGCCATATTGGATCCGACATTTTTAGTTTTGAAAATCAGATGCCAGATTCGTAATCAGCGACCCCAAAAACCGCCGAGTAATGAGTTTCAAGTAAATCCGATCAATTTTTTAAACTTCTTTTCTACTGAAAATTTTCACGTTTGTTTAACGATGAAGTCCTTCTTTGAAGGGCATTTGTAAAAAAAAGTAATGAAGCTAAAAATGCGCGGTTTATTGCATCGGAAAGAGCACGTCTTCTTCTATAAGAATCAACAAAAAAGTGAAAATTGATGTTTTAAGACATAAGGTCCCTTTTAACTGTCCAGGTTGCATATATCGTTCACCCCAAGTCAAATGTACGTATAACTTGAAAACAGTTTGGAAATTACCTATCTTTTATAAACAGTGCAGAAAGTACGTACCTCTGATTTTCGGTTGGAAACTACTTATGTTTTACGTTTCCCCTCAAACACGAAAATCTCTATTTTTGTAAGCGTTTAAAAAGTGAAACACAATATTTA
>WNHD01005297.1:0-10787 GCA_011057455.1 Ganaspis sp. Gsp50 | reverse complement strand
TAATTCAAGATGATTTAGGATAATTCAGGATAATTCAACACAAGTGTACACCTTAATTCACGAGTTGTTTGCCCCTCGAAAATATTTAAATATACTTAACACATTATTTTCAAATTACTTTAAAATACTTTAAAAGATTTCAATATGTTATGTGTACGTCCCCATGAAAAGGGCCCACTTTGGCACTATTGGACTTATCTACATGAGCATATTCTTGATTAAATTTCGAACATTTTGAGAGGTCTTAGACCCCTCTAGATGAAAAATTCGCCAAGTTGAAAGGGTTCTAAGTTGGAAATGTTAAAAACCTAATTTCGAGAAAAACGAGTTTAAAGTTCAAGTTTTCTATTAGTTCCCATGTTAATTAAAAAATAAAAATAAGATTTGAACGTGTTTTTAATTACGACAAAGTTATAATAAATACATGATTCGAAAGAGCACCTTTTGTATTTTGTTTTTGAGCAATAAAAAAAATCGAAAATTTGAATTTTTTTGGAAAATTGCGAATATCTCTTAAAATAGAACCGACAAAGTGGGCCCTTTTCATGCGGACCGGACGTACACATATTTAAAGATACTTCAAAATAATTCAAAGTATTCAAAATATTAGTATTTGAAGTATTATAGTATTAAATGAAATATAAAATTTAAAAATATTAGTTTCTTAAAATACTTCAGATTATTTAAAAATACTTCCAAATATTTAAAAATACTTCAGAATAATTATATTGGAAGTTATGAAATAGTAAATATTTTCCATTCATCATTATAGTCTGCTTCGAGGGGTCGTCAACTAAGGTATTCTTCGTACACTTGCCAGATATTCTCGAATATTCTGTAGATATTCACATATTCAATATTCTCAGTATTAGAAATTTGTTTTCAAATAATATTCCAGAATATATAAAAATATTCAGCATTTGTTTTAAGTATTCTTAAGTATTCTTAAATATTCTTACATATTCTGGAGTACTCTCTAATAAATTCAATATTTTTATAAGTAATATGCTTATAAGTATTCTTAAATATTCTTAGATATTCTGGAGTACTCTCTAATAAACTTAATGTTTTTTACATATTTTCTATATTTCGGCTTTTGGATTTTTAAGAATGATGCATCTTTCACAAAAACAGATAATTTCTTGTCTACTCTCTTCTAAAATCTGCCACGGACGGCAAAATTCTAATTTATTTTTATATTTAAAACTTATTCTTACACATATTCAATGATATTTTCGAAAATTTCATTATATTTTGAATATTCTATATTTCTAAGTATTCCCAAGTATTCTCAAATATTCTCATGATATTCTTTGAGAATACCTATACTCTTCGTACAGGCTTAATTAGGAGTTAATGACCCCTCGGTCTGCTTTCTGTATTGTACAAAACATTATTCTTAAAATAGCGAAGAAAAGCATAAAATTAGAACAAAATTATTCTCTCTATATTCTTACTTATAAATGATCTAAACTTTTACACTTTTCGTCAAATTAATAATTTTATTTGACAAAAGTTTAATTTCATTATTAATTTATAATAAATTTATTTCTTCAGAAAAGATCATACTTGGGGTGGTCCGATATTACTCAGGCAAAACGCACGATTTTCAGCGACATCGCTGAAATAACGGAAATATGGGTCGGCCGTGGAAAAGTGATCTTGAAAATCGTGAAAAACTGATCATGAAAAAAGATCATACTTTGACGTCACAAAAAGAAACGAAAAGTGTAAAAAAAATCAAGTCGTAATTTACAATATTTTAATTTTTGTGTGCAATTTTTTAAAAATGATGCGTTTTTCTCGAAAACTTCACAAATAGCTCCTAAACAAACACTCTGATTGAAAATTGTTCTATACATATTTGTCAGACAATTTAATCATCTTTAATTTCGTTAAGAAAACTTTGAAATCGGTCAAGAATATCAGAAGATAACTGGCTTTTAATGAACTCTTTTTCTTTCAGAACCCAAAAAGTATATTTTTACCTATTGCTCGAAAACTGTTCTACTTTTTTAATATATGTCTGCTTATTCGGATTCAGCAGGAAATTATTCACAAGAAACGACAGCCAAATGTCATAGGTCAGAATTTTTTTTAAATTTGTGTAATTTTCAAAATTTTTAATAATTTTACAGCTCTACAAAATAAAATCATTTTTTGTACGACAGAACTGTTTATTTATTTCTTACGTTTTTCATATAGCTGAATCTGCAAATCCGATAGGTCAGAATTCAAAAGTTATATGTCGTATTTTCTTTCTAGCATCAGAAAACAAGAAATTTAAGTTTAAATTGTTGTTGCATGCGCGGACGTTTTAATTCACATCTCAGTAACCACTGAATATTTTTTTAAGTTTTCTGGTCTCAAATTAAAGGTAACACTTCAAAGACAACATTATGGTAAGTTTTAAATTTTTTGTACAGTCTTTACAAATCCGAGAACAATTTAAACCTAAATTTCTTGCTTTTTGAGGCTAGAAAGAAAACGCAACATAACTTTTCAATTCTGACCTCGGATTCGAATTCTGCGTAATGAAAAAAGTAAGGAATGACTAATCCGGTCTGTCGGACAAACAAATGATTTTATTTTGTCAGACTGTGTTTGTAATTAAAATTTGTAAGTGAAACATACCTCATAATTAAGTTGGATCAATCGTTCTTTCATTTTCGCGACGTCCAGGCATTCTGAAACAAAAGAGAACAATTAATATTTTTATAATTACAGTAGGGGGACATTGCATCCCAGCGCGCCAACTCCCGCACTTGAAGTTTATTTCTAAGTTTATAATTTTAAGTTTCCAAGTTCCTTATGCTGTTTATTATTTATTAACGTTTTTAAAGTTATGAAAATTTAGATATTTGGAATTTTTTGGATTAAAAGGCAACCATTAAAAGATATAGCTTACTCTCAACACTGAAAAAAAGAAGTATTGTTTTCAGACCATTTTTGGTTGGAACCGTTTACATAAGTGTCAATTTGAACTGATTTTAAGACCAAAAACTGACTTAGTCTTGTTTTAAGCAACAATATTAACTGATTGTGTAAATGGTTTAAGACTTTCTTTTTTCTGTGAGCAATTATTTTATAAATTTTTCGCTATTATTTTGGTCTTAGTCTCAATTTATTTTAGAATGAAACACTTTCTATAAAGTATCTATTGGGGCGAAAGTAATTTGGTGAGTTGGTACGGGTCGCTGAAGATGATTTCGTTTAATTGCTGTTATCCCGAAAATAATTAATTCTATAAAAAAGATGAACATGACAAATTTACTTAAAATTTAGTTGCCTACAAAATAGGTCCTATAAACTGAAACGCTTAGATTAATATTTTTTGAGATATTAGACATTAACAGGGTGTCCACAGTTTCTTGAAAAAAAATTCAAGTACTTTTCAAGGTTTTCAAGGCACAAAATAATTTTTTTCAAGGTTTTTAACAGCTTATATAGGGTTTCTACAAATTTTTCTTCACAAAATTCCATGAGGTTTTCATGATTTCCATGAGAAAGATAGACAAATTTCCATTATGTTTTTTAATACATTTTTAATTATTAAATTTATTTCAATATTTTGTAAGAATTTAAATTATTATGCAAGATCATTATTTTCAATTTTAAACCATTTTAAGTAATTTGAAGTGTTTTTTAAACATTTTCAAGTATTTTGTAATATTTTGAAGTCTTTTAAAGTATTTTAAAGTAATTTTAAGTACGTTACAATATTTTTAAGTATTTTAGTGTTTTTAAATATTTTTAATATTTTGAAATATTTTTAAGTGATTTAAAATATTTTGAAGTATTTTAATAAATTTTAAAGTATTGAGAAGTATTTGGAAACATTTTAAAACAATTTAAGTAATCTGTAATATTTAGTAGTTTTAAGAATTTCGAAATATCTTCCGGATATTTTAGATATTTTTTAATATTTTAGAGTATTTTGAAGTGTTTTGAAATTGTCTGAAGCATTTTAAAGTATTTATAAGTATTGTTAAATATTTTGAAGTATTCTGAAATATTTCAAATACTTTTGAAATATTTTAAAAAACTAATACTTTAAAATCTTTTTATACTTTATTTAATACTTCAACTACTAATATTTTTAAATACTTTGAACTATTTTAAAGTATTTTTAAATATTTATATTTGGATGTAATCTCAAGTTTTTTTTAATATTTTAGAGTATTTTGAAGTATTTTGAAGTAGTTTTAAGTATTTTTTAATATTTCGAAGTATTTTTAAATATTTTGAAGTTTTGGATGTAGCCTGAAGTATTTTTAAATATTTTGAAGTATTTGAATGTAGTCTGAAGTATTTTTAAATATTTTAAAGAAATTTTAAGTATTTTTTAATATTTTAGAGTATTTTGAAGTATTTTAAAGTATTTTAAAGTATTTGAAAGTATTTTAAAGTAATTTTAAATATTTTTAATTATTTTTAAATATTTTGAAGTACTCTGATTTATTTTAAAAAACTTTAAAAACTTATTATACTTCATTTAATACTTAAAATGCTAGTATTTTTAAATGCATTTAACTATTTTAAAGTATCTTTAAATATTTTTAAGTCTTTTAATGCAATATAAAGAATTTTGAAGTATTTTAAAGTAATTCTAAGTATGTTTAAATATTTTTAAGTTTTTAAAAGTGTTCTTGAGTATTTTAAAGTATTTTGAAGTGGTTTGCAATATTTTGAAATATTTTCAAGACATTTTAAGTATTTGTGAATATTTGGGAGTAGTTTGTAGTAGTCTGAAGTATTTTAAAGTAGTTTTAAGTAATTTGAAATATTTTGAAGTTTTCTTCTGTAAAAAAAGTATTATAAAATTTGGACAAAACTCAATAAACATCATAAAGTAAAGAAATTAAATAAAAAATGTAATTTCCATGATGTAAATGGAAATTCCATGAGATTTCCAAGATACCATGAGTAATAATGAAATTTCATGAGAATTCCAGGTTTTCCATTTTTTACAGGAGTTGTAGTAGAAACCCTGTAATAAATTTGAAAATAATTTATTATTTATGATTTCCATGACAGTATTTGTTGATTATTATAATATTAATGGTCATAATTATATTTTATACATAATATGTTGATTTATTCGCTTTCGAAATTAGAAAATTTTGCTTAAAGGAACTTTGATTAAAAAATGAAATTTTTTTAAGTTATATTAAAAAATGTAATTTTAAACGTCATAATTCACAAAATTTAAGAAACTCAAGGTGTTGTTATAAAATTCAAGTATAATTCAAGGTTTTCAAGGTGAAAAAGAATTCAAGTATTATTCAAGGTTTTCAAGGAATTCAAGGTCTGTGGACACCCTGATTAACCTACGAGTAGTATAAAACGTTTGATATTTCCATGAACTGCAAAAATTGTATACTATACCTACTCATAAAGTCTAATAATTTGAAAAATATTAATTTAAGTGATTTAGTTTGTAGTACGTTTCTTATAGAAAATTAAAATTTCAACAAATTTATTCTTTATAATATTAATCATTAAAATGTTCTTAATCGATGATATAACTTTGAAGTTTTCGCGTAAGAAAGTAAAGTTTATAAACGTGATTTCCTGTTAATAATTAAATTAACAATGTGATGGGTTTCTTAACTTAATTGTACATTCATAAAGGTTGTTTGATAAAATTTATCGTGAATTTGTTATCGAAAGAAGTCAAATGTCGAAACTAAATGCAATCGTCGGATGTACAGGTCGATCTTCTCGAGTAAAAAAGTCATGAAAGATTTATTCATTCTTGGGCACAATGATTTGTTGTGTTATAAAAGTACACTGAGGTTCTTTTATACTGATGTCATCACGAAGCAATTTTTTATAACTTGGTTTGTATCGGACAATTAAGAAGGTCAACGAAAATTGAATTTTTGATAAAAAGAGAGACTTAAAATAAAAGAAATTGATGTAAATAAGCAATTCTTCATAAAATGAGAGACAAAAAGGAAATTGTAACCATTAACAAAAATTTTATTGGTCACAAAAATGAAATTTGTACAATTTTGTCATATGCTAAATATTATCATTAAATAACAATTCATGTTTTTGTATATATGGGTCATTCCACGCCAAATCGGACGGTTTGAAATTTTTTTTTTATTCGCTTAATTTTTTGATATTTTTAGTACCCACCGAAAAACTCATTCTCCTAAATTTTGAGACTTTTTTGACAAGTTCTTCAATTTTAAAAAAACCGCTCTTTTTGTAGTTTTTTGCTTATAACTTCATAAAAAAGGCTTCAAATTGAAAAACTTACTGAAAAAACAATTTTCGATGGCTACTATTGTTTTCGAATTTTGAATAACGAAAAAATCGAAAAAGTTGGACAAATATTCAAAATTGGAAAAAAATAGTAGCCATCGAGAACCCATGACCACGCCAGCCTAAAAAGTTGTGGCTTGAGTAGTAATTTACTGTAAAAAATTAAAAAAAAAACAAAATATCAAAAAATGCAGTTTAATGTTTAAAAACCAAGAATCACGTATTAAAACACTTTTACATAATTCTGTTGTATTTTCTTTCGAAAAGCAAATGAAGAAACAAAAATTATTTTTTATTAATTTTTTCGATTTGAAGCCTTTTTTAAGAAGTTATAAGCAAAAGACTATAAAAATGCGGTTTTTTTTAAATTCAAGAACTTATAAAAAAAGTCTCAAAATTTAGAGGGAGTTTTTCGATGTGTACTAAAAAATATCAAAAAATGACGCGAAAACAAAATTTCAAACCGTCTGATTCGGCGTGAAATGCCCCATATATACCTGTGATGTATTTTACATTAACTTTATGATATTACAATACAATATTTCTATGGTAATAAAAAATCGTCCTTGTAATTCAAACAAATTTTTTCTCAAATACACCAAAAGAAGTTTTTTTTACTATTCATTTTATAAAAAAAAGAAATCTACATCTCTAAAACTTATGGACACAGTGGATTTTCGTAAATCTCATCTGTATTTAGTTAGAATGAGTTTCTTTCAGTCAATTCTTACAAAATTGAAATGGTTCAATGAAAGAACTGGTTCAATGATGATCATTCTCATCCCTATGATGGCGGATCCAATATGGTGGACAATTTTTTTAAAAAATTTATTTTTGCTTGATACTTCAAGGTTTCTACAACTCTGGAAAACATGAATAACCTGGAATTCTCATGGAATTTCATGATTTCTCATGGAATCATGGAAATCTCATGGAATTTTCATTTATATCATGTAAATTTGTTTACTTACATTTTTTATTTTCTGATTATTACATTTTATCAACATTTTATACTTCTTTTTGTAGAAAAAAAACTTTAAATACTTCAAAATATCTAAAAATACTTACAATTCCTTTACAATATTTCAAAGTGCATAAAACTACTTTAAAATACTTCAGATTACTTCCAAAATTTTACAAATACTTAAAACTACTTTAAAATACTTCAGATTACATCCAAAATTTCACAAATACTTAAAACTACTTTAAAATACTTCCGATTTTTGTAAAATATTTAAAAATTCTTGAAAATATTTCTAAATTTTTAAATATGCTTCAAATTACTTTAGAATACTTTAAAATACTTGAAAATACTACCCAATACTTCAAAATATTTTAAAATATTTAAATTTACGAAAAATTGCATTGAACTATTTCCAATTATTTCCCAATAATTAAAAATATTTTAAAATATACTTCAAAATATTGAAAATACTTAAAATTTCTTTACAATATTTCAAAGTACTTAAAACCACTTTAAAATACTTCAGACTACTTCAAACTATTTCAAAAATACTTAAAACTACTTTAAAATACTTCCGCTTTCTACAAAATACTTCAAAATATTTTAAAATATTTAAAATTACTTTGAACTATTTCCAAATACGTTTTAATATTTCAAAATATTTTAAAATACTTCAAAATATTCATAGATTAGTTTATTGACGATATTATCACCTTTTTACAAAAATAATAACATAAATAATAGTAAAAACGTAGAATATGAGAATAGTATAAGTTTTTTTAATAATACGCATTATATATCCATAATACATTTTGCGGTTTGTTCCAAATACCTTAATTGATTTCGATACAAAATAACTCACCTACTCACTATTTAAAAAAAAATTAAAAGTGTTTAAAAATATGGAAATAAACTTAAAATTACTTTAAAATACTTTAAAAAACAGATTTAAAAATATTGGTTTTTTAAATTTTTCGAGAAGTTCTATAATTCTTCAGAATACCTCAAAATAAATAAAAAAAATTTTGAATTTCTTCAAAATATTTATAATTGGAACTTCAAATTATTTTAAACTATTTCCAAATACTTGAAAGTACTTGAAAACAGTTCCAAACACTTCCCAATACTTCAAAATTTTTAAAATTTCTTTAAAAATTTTAAAATACTTAAAATTAATTTATACTATTTCCAAATACTTTCTAATGCTTCAAAATATTTTTTAAAAAAACTTAAAAATACTTAAAAATATTGAAATGTACTTCAAATTTCTTTAAAATACTTTAAGAAACAGATTTAAAAATATTAGTCTTTTAAAGTTTCTTTAGAGGTCCTATAATACTTCAGACTTCTTCAAAATGCTTACAATTACTTAAAAATACTTCAAATTATTAAAAAACACTTCAAAATACTTAAAATTGTTTTCAAATAAAAGCAATGATCCCGAATAATTTAAATTCTATAGAAGATTATTTTTAAAAATCTTTCATTATTTCAAAAGTAATTTAAATTCTTACGAAATAGTGAAAAATTATTTTTTTAATTAAAAAATACATTAAAAGATATCATGGACATTTTTCTAATTTTTTATGGAAAACTCATGGAATTTTGTTAAGAAAAATTTGTAGTAACCCTATACTTACTACAAGGTGGTTTTCGCGGTCGCTATGATTACCAATTTGATGACATTTTTTTAAAATTCCAAATGGCGAATCCAATATGGCAGAATTTTTATACAAATTATTAATTTCTCTCGAATTTGAGTGTCTGGGGATTCAATATGAAATATATTTTTTCATACAAAAATACAGATACAGATCTAAAATTGTTTTGGTCAACATCTGAAAATTACATACTCTACGGATATTTAAAAGCATAATATGTATATGTGACGCTCCACGAGAGAAGGGACCTTATTCACTCTTGACTTAAGGTCCCTTCTCTCGTGGAGCGTCACATATTACCTTCAAAAACTTCTGGACTACATCTTTTAAGTTTCATAAGTTCCTTTTTCTTTTTTCCTTAGAATTTCGCTGATTTCGTGAGTGCCACATAACCAATAACTTTATTTTCAATTTTCCAAAAAGTTCATTTTCTTCAACAATAGATCAAAATAAAATTTCATTTGTAACTTTTTTTCAGCCGAGTGGTTCTCTTTTATACTTGACGTTAGTTCTTTATAACCACAAAGGTTCCATCTGTACGATGACTACAAGATTGAAATTCGTGTCCTGAATGTTTATTGCATTTTGTCCGACATTTTTACTCACCATTTTGCTTTTAAAGCCATTTCAATTCATTTTAATTTTCCATTCTAATGCGATTTCAAAAAGAGAGTCTCACATGCTATTAACCCTTCCCTTCTGGGACCCGCCATTATGATCACTTAAAACTTTTTTAGAACCAATTCACACACAAAAGAGTATTTCGAGTGTCTAATAACATTTCAAATAATTCTTTATAGCCACATCATTTATTAATTTGGCATTCAACATTTTCTGATCGATACCATTTTGTACACATGTAGCAATAATGTAATTCATTCCTGTTCACTATTCAGTGACTGAACAAGCTTAATTTGCAATTCAAAGATCTGCAACTATATCCACATCCATAAATCGAAAAATGGAGAAAGGGACACGTTTAAAACGAGAAGGGCAATATTGTGGAGAGGGTTTAAGGGGGGGAGGGGTGCCACTAAAGGTGGAGCTAAAGTATGTGCCTAACATAAATCTTGATCTTTTCTCGATTGGAAGAAAAACGAGATCATTGTTTCACAAGAAGGGCACAACAGTTGTGCTCGGCACCCACTTTCAGAGGCAGTATTCATCCTTTGCTTAGATATTAGTCGCAGCAAGCGCACAGGCTCTTACGACTCCGTAAGGAATTGCAAAAGGGAACAATAAAAGGCCGACTCTTAGCGACCATTTCCCGACACAAAAAGAAACAAAGAATGTCTTTATGAGATAGCGAGATTAGTTTGTTCCTGGTAGTTGTGGACGCTCTTTGTTATTTATTATTCTAATCTGCGTGTGTACAATGAATATCGCATGAGCATGTACACTATGTATCAAAAAACAAATATCAGAGGTTAGGGAAGGTTTAATTTTAGCTCGACCTGTAATCATTCGGGTCAACGATTTTTCCAGTAACTTCAAATTTCCAGTGTATTTTAGCTTGTAAAATATTTCTTTTATTCAAAAGTTGCAAACCTGCTGAATGCACTATGTATAAATATAAATATATAAATTTATGGAAGCATGTTGTTTGATGTTTCCCAATGACTACAATGGATTTAATACTTTAATAAGGCATTTAACTATGGCCGGAAGGCAAACAATGAATACAACTATACTCTAGCATCTGATTGGTTCTAACACATGCAAAATTGTATGTATGTAAATACCGCCGGCAATTCGACATATTGGACTACGTCACAACTTGAAATGCCTTAGGGTGAAGGCACATGCGGAGGATTAGAGAATTAGAGAATAGAAATAGACCAATCAGAAAATTGGCTACATTGGAAAATATTTTCTGATTGGTCTAT